>JAHBMJ010002285.1:0-14820 GCA_018398765.1 Chromera velia | reverse complement strand
GGGGGGGGGGGGTCGGCGCGACCGCGGCCGGCGTAAAGACAATGAACACTAGCGTATATATTCTTACCACAGAGAGGTCCGAAAGGTTCAAATATCGTGAACGTCAAACAGTCAGAAACGGTTACAGTCTGTATGGATACACTGTCTCTGCATACATGAACATACAGGGAAAAAACCTACCAAACACACAAACAGAGGCTCCACCCGGCTTTTCAGAATCGTGTGGGGGACTGCCTACCTGCAGGGATATACATATATGCATAAAATCCAAAATCGCTCGGAGAGCAGTACCAGTCTGTGCATATACAGCTGCTTTCGTTGCCTACCTCTCCGGTTCCTCACTGGACTGTAGCAGCCCAAGCCACAGATCTTTGTAGTTATGACTGAAAAAAATGGTTCCCTGCCTAGCTATGTAGTGTGAGCATGCAGTTGACAGAGGAGACAAACATGCTGCTCTGGCTCATCTAAATGTGTTTGTTTGAGTGTCTGACTGTTGACTTCTTATGGTATGGACCCCATGTGTTCTGAAGTACTCTTGTCACACTTTCATTTGGCATGGTGATTGATTGGTGCAAGAGAGAATACATACCCATACAAAGCATCGCTACTTTTAAACAGAACACATGCATACATACATGCATACAGATAGACCGTTCGATGCATTCTAGTCAAAAATTAATTAAAACAGTTAGATGACCCCAAAGAGCAGTGTTGCGGTTGTCCCGTAGTGTTCATTCTCGGTATGGCCTCGCGGCCTGAGTGGTCATTTCAAAAAATAGAAAAGGCATGACAGAGCTATTAAAGGTAAAGAAATAGAGCAGTGCTACTATCTCAAAAAGGGTTTCAAACAATTAGAACGCTTGATGGTGTCAGTGAGAGAGAAGCGAAAGTGTCTTTAGGAGTGCTCTGCTGGAGGTGGAAAGGGGGAGGGGTCAACCGTACTGAGAAGTTGCTGACCTCTTTCAATGAAGAAACAGGGAGGCCAGAAGGCAAACACCTGCATTGAGGTACAGTGCAGCAAATATGTGTAGATATGCTCTGATGGCATGCAGGTTGCAGTCCTTCCCGAAATGACCCCTCACAACGCCAAGCCATACCGACAATGAACACTAGCGTACATATTCTTACCACAGAGAGGTCCGAAAGGTTCAAATATCGTGAACGTCAAACAGTCAGAAACGGTTACAGTCTGTATGGATACACTGTCTCTGCATACATGAACATACAGGGAAAAAACCTACCAAACACACAAACAGAGACTCCACCCGGCTTTTCAGAGTCGTGTGGGGGACTGCCTACCTGCAGGGATATACATACATGCATAAAGTCCAAAATCGCTCGGAGAGCATACACAGCTGCTTTCGTTGCCTACCTCTCCGGTTCTTCACTGGACTGTAGCAGCCCAAGCCACAGATCTTTGCAGTTATGACTGAAAAAAATGGTTCCCTGCCTAGCTGTGTAGTGTGAGCATGCAGTTGACAGAGGAGACAAACATGCTGCTCTGGCTCATCTAAATGTGTTTATTTGAGTGTCTGACTGTTGACTTCTTATGGTGTGGACCCCATGTGTTCTGAAGTACTCTTGTCACACTTTCATTTGGCATGGTGATTGATTGGTGCAAGAGAGAATACATACCTATACAAAGCATCGCTACTTTTAAACAGAACACATGCATACATACATGCATACAGATAGACCGTTCGATGCATTCTAGTCAAAAATTAATTAAAACAGTTAGATGACCCCAAAGAGCAGTGTTGCGGTTGTCCCGTAGTGTTCATTCTCGGTATGGCCTCGCGGTACGTCAATCGTGAATTTCTCATTTTTCTTGCTTTCCGGGGCCGTTCGCAAGCTTGCTTGCGTCAGATGTGCATGTTGCGTTTTAATGAGAGCGCCGATGAAAAAAGGATCCGCGCGCGTTTATAGCGCGGCCCATGCGAAAAAAACAAAGTGCACGTCCCCAGCCGGATCCCTTTCGGAAGACTGCGGAATGACGATACGCTCGCACACACGCTCGCATACGGACCACTTTTCATGCAGTCCTCTGTTCAGAAAACCCCTTTTGACATTCCTTTTCGCATTGCATGTACCTGAATTCATGTACGCCGAATTTTTCTCAGTCTCAGCTGCTCTAGCTGCCCGCTTGATGACAGTCGGCACTTCCATCAGACAGAGCTAGCGTCATTCATTCACTGCATGCAGTGTGTCTGCCTGACTGACATCCGGACTCGAAGTGAGGCCCGTGTACGTCGTGCCGCTTCTGTGCGTGTTCGAATTTGAGTGCAACCATGAGTGTTGTGCCTCTGCCTGGGTACGAATTCAAGGAGACACTCGGGAAGGGTGCCTACGGGGCAGTGCTGTCAGTCAGTTCTCCGTGTCTCTTCCGATTTCGTTCTTGTCTCCAACTTTCTTCAATGCAACTTTCCCCTTCCCTGTGCCTATTGCTGCAGCTCTGCCCAAGATCTCGAGTCCCACCAAGACGTGGGGGTCAAGGAATGCCTAGACGTGTTCCAAAGTGCCACACTGGCCAAGAGAATGCTGAGGGAGGTTCGCATTCTGGCTTCCTTTGGTGACCACGAGAATATCTTGAAGGCTCAAAACGTGATAGTCACCAAGAAGATTGGGGGCGTCATGAGGGAGTTGAGGAGACTCGAAGACCTCCCTCTCTGCAGGGGGCAGGCAGACTTCAAACATATCAACGTGTCAGTCAGTCAGGCAGGCAGGCTCCTAGCCTCCAAGCAGCCACCAAGTCTCTCAAGCACAGAGGGAGTTGCTCTGCTCTTTTGCAGTCTCCAGTACTCGCAGTGCATTTCATGAGTGCCGCGTTTCCATTAAATGGCGTACAAAGGGCGAATAGGAAATCTCTCGGTTCTGCGTAGATTCGTGGCCGTCGTGCGTTTTTTTGTCGGTGAAGTGACTCGCTGAACACAAGTACAAAATGACCATGCATACACTTCTCATATTTCCCCCCCTTCATTCGATCCTGCAGGCATCTGGTGACGAATCTGATGGAGACGGACCTGGCGTCCGTGATAGAGTCTCCGCAGTCTCTGTGCATCGAGCACGTGCGGTTTTTCTCCTATCAGGTGGCGAGGGGGTTGAAGATGATGCACACGTCGGGGTATCTTCACCGGGACCTGAAACCTCGCAATCTTCTGATCAACGCCAACTGCGATCTTCGGATATGTGACTTCGGTCTGGCACGGCATGCGGGGGTGTGGACAGATTCCTCCCAGGGGGGTGAGGGGTCGGAAGCACCTAGTCTGATGACTGATTATGTTCAGACACGGTGGTATCGGGCCCCCGAAGTGCTAGTTTCCATGGCTCACTACGATGAGAAAGTCGATATGTGGTCTCTAGGCTGTGTGATGGCCGAGATCGTTCTTCGACGCCCTCTCTTTCGAGGGAGTGGGACGAGAGAGCAACTGCAAATAATCTTTGAGCTCCTTGGAAAACCCCCTACAGACGTCATTGCCCGCATTCCGTTCCCGGCCGCTCGGGAATTTATTCGGCAACTCCCAGGCACCCACTTCTCCCGAGAAGAGAGATACCATCAGATCTCTAGCAGACTTCAGAGAGCAGTGAAACAACAGAGAGAGAGGGAGAGGGGAAGGGAAAGACAGGAAGAGACAGAGACGGAAGTAGACCCATCATGCATTGATGTGATCACCTCCCTTCTTGATCTTGACCCATCCAAACGACCAACAGCAACTGAGGTCCTGTCTCATCCATTCTTCGCAAATTTACACGACGAGAGTGACGAACCTTCGGGGGTGGCATCACCCGCGGGGGTGGAGAGTGAGTGGGCGTTTGAGCACCTGCCTTCCTTTCTCGATCTGCGTGTGTGGGCAATCCCCAGGCTGAAACAGTCAGCCCCCGTCTCCCCCGCGCTATCCTCTTGCGTTCCCTGCTCGCAGTCTCTCTGCTCGATGCCCTCAGCGTCCCTGTCACAGTCTGTTGACTTGACAGGGGGGAAGGGGGAAAGGTCGAAGGAGGAAGAGCAAGAGAAGTGTGAGTTGGTTGTTGAGGGTGGTGCGGGCAGAGGGAGCGTCATGCATCTGCGTGGAGACGGGCAATGGGCCCAGGGAACTCCCTTGGGAGGGTCGGGGGGGAGTGATGCCGCCAGGCAGAGAGCGGCAGAAGATCTGGAAAGATACTGGGAGGAAGTCAGGAAACACCCCTATGGACGCTTTCTTGGTCCGTCCGTCCGTCAGGGCCAGTACAGAGAGTCATCTTCTTTCTCTTCATCTTCACTGTATGTTTTGTTGCAACTGTACTGTGGACTTTTTTTTTTCTCCCGTTCCTTTGTCTCTGCATGGCCAGACAGAACGAAAAGGAGGAAATGTGACTAACCTTTTCGGTGTGCATCCATTGAAGTGAAAAGACGAGAGAAAAACGGGCAGAGAAAGAGGCTTGCGCAAAGGCTCAATTCTGACGACATGCGACAAGTATGCTCTCTCTTTCTCCCTCTATATATCTGTCTACCTATCTGCATGACATGAAGACCTCAGGCGCACTCAACTGGTTTGTAACCATGACTGTCGTTGTCTTCTTCAACCTCGTTTCCGCTGGTTTCAGGCAGAAGACTCTTCTTGTTGTCCCCCCCTTTCCTTTCGGGACGTGTGTGTGTGTGTGTGTGTGTGTGTATGTATGTGCGTGTTTGTGTGTGTCTTTGTGTAGACGTGTGTATGTAAATATGTGTATGTATATATATATATATGTATATATATATATATATATATATACATATATACATATGTGTGTGTGTGTGTGTGTTTGTGTGCAGACGGGATTCTCCGGGTTGCCTCGCAGCTTCGTGAGAGGAGGCGGGCCCTTAAGGAGAAGCCAAACTTCTCAGAGAAGGGGGGCATGTCACAAAAGGGCCAACAGCAGCAGCAGCAGGGACAGCCAAGAGGGAGACGTGAGGGGAAACCCTCTTCCTCCTTTCCCCCCCTGCCTGGGTTGAGGTCTGCTTCTTCCTCTGCTCCCCCCACTTTCAGGAAGAGACGGCACTCTCACGTGCCTGCAGGTCTTTCGTCCCTCCGATGGCAGTTCCCTCACCACACCCGCACATCAGCTTCCAAGGGGAAGCAGCTGGGTGCCGATTACCAAAAACAAGAAGGCGGTGGGGGAATTCTTGGACAGCGCAAACAACCGGAGTACCGTCCTGCTGCTGCCGCTGCTGCTGCTGCTTCTCCTGTGGAGGCTCAAGCAGCCCCTTCCACAGGTGAGCAGACAGAGGACCACGGGAAACAAACGGAAATCCGTGCTCTTCCAATAGCAGCAGCAGCAGCAGCAGCAGCGGTTGTTGAGGAATCCTTTCCAGTCCCCCCTGAAAAAGCTCCTCTGGGTGCTGAGAGTCTGACACAACAGAGGGAAATCAGTGCAGACACAGTGGCGTCTGTCGGGGGGGAATCGGATTCAAGAACAGCAGCAGAGGATTTGAGCGGATGCCTCCAGCTCCTCACAGCAGTGGCTGAGGAGTTGCGCGAGTGCATCCCCCCTGTTTCTGAGGATCCCTGCTCACTCTTGACTTCCTCTATTTCGGCCCCTCCCTGCACAGGGATAGATGGTGGAGGAGCATTAGGTGAAGTGGAAAGGGAATGGAACGGGCGGAAGGAAGGGGAGACGGAGACGGACTCCGAGGCAGAGGCAAAGCCGTCTCTCCTCAGCCCCACGAGTGAAGCCGCAGCAAGCAGACTGAGCTCGAGACCCAGTCTCCTTCAGAGCGTTTCAAGGCCCTCTTCCTTTCCCGCACCCCCCAAACTCCCCCCCCACCCAGCAATCCCCCCAAGCGACACCACCCGCCTTGCCGGGGCCCAATGGGCCCTCTCGTCCTCCTCCTCCTCCTGTCTGCAGTGCCGTCAGGGGATTTCCTTCAAGAGAGGGGGGGAAGAGTCGGACATCCGGGAGGATACGGGCAGACCCCCTTCAGGCTTACAGAGGAAGCCTTCTTCATGTGTCTGTGCCGCGTCTTCGTCCGCTTCTTCTTTCTGCGGCTGGACGGGGCTGCAAGGAGACGGCGGCCACCTTATGAAGGGGGGGAGGCGTCCCCGAGTGGAGTCGGATGAGAGGACCAGGGTCTCCCTTTGCCACTCCCTCTCTCCTCCGCTGTCGATTGACTGATGAGGAAAGCAATTAGGTAGGAAGATGGAGGGAAGGAAAAAGGGGGTCCAGGGAGGTGCATCGCGTGAGGTGAAAATGGTCATCGACTTTCTTTCGACTTCTCAATTGTACATTTAGACAGACAGACATAAAGAAAGAGATGTAAGGAAAGAGGTCTGAAGGGAGTGCCGCACTGCATCATGAGAAAGCAAAGTAAAGTGAGGCAGAGAGAGTTGAGCAAATGGTAGGAAAGAAGAGGGAAACTGTCCTGCGATCTTTCTTTTCTTTTTGTATGTTGATGAGATTCTTTCTTTATTCTTTCTCTCTTTCCTTTTCATCGTCTGAAGGAAGAGAGCAAGAAGAAGAATGAAATGTTGATGCCACACAGTCTGATACTATCTGTTTGAGACTTGGAAGAAAGTATAGAGGGAAAGAGAGAGAGAGAGAGAGAAAGGACATTGCTTCTTTCCTTCCTTCTTTCTCTTCTAAGGTGGGAAGTGGCCGAATAGAAAAATGTGGGGGACAGAGAGGAATGAAGGCCTAAGAGAAATCCAATGCTGCAACAAAAACATATGAACGAACGAGGGTGCACGGAAGGAAATCTGAAGAAAGAAAGAGTGATGCTGCTGGGTGGACTCGATCAAGTCGGAATGAGGCAAAGAAGAGAAGAGAAGCATGCATCATAACAAATGATGGTGGTCTGAATGAAAAGGGGTAGAAAAGTCAGGAGGCAGACAAAGGCAGACTTCGTAGAGGAGAAGAAGGAGATGGTCGTAACAGAGCGGGAAGAAGAACAACCCGGTTCCCTCCCCTCGCTAACTTTCTGCAACATCCTTCCTTCTTCTGGCCTGGCTTTTCCCCGTCTCCTTCTTTTGCTTTTCCTTCTCCTTCCCCGTCCCTGTCTCTGTCTTTGCATCCTGCTTACACAGGTCGGTACAGCAATGAATGGCTGCATGAAGAAAAGGAAGATTGGTTGACCATTCCAACCCTTTTGAAGCATCCTCTCTAACTGTCGTCGGTTTTTCCGTCGAGGTGCACGTGCACTCTTCAGAATGACACACACACACACACTCACCCTCAAACAAAACACACACACACACACACACACACAGACAGAGAGAGAGAGAGAGAGAGAGAGAGAGAGACAGAGCGAGCAAGAGCAAGAGATCCAGAAAAAAACAGAGAGTGACAAAGAGACAGACAGACAAAGAGACCGACAGAAACTTCTGGGTTGGTTTCGGATCGAATGTTAGAGGGCGCGAAAGAAGCAGCGTGTGCGTGTAGAAAAGGAAATCCTTTCTTTTCCTTCCCACCCGTATTCTGTCGCCTCAGTATCGCTAGATTCATACGACTCCCTCACACACACACACACACACACACACGTGTTCAAGAAAGACCCACTTGCAGAAGAAAGTGAGATGGTTCGAGCGGGTTAGTCCGTGCTGCATTTTCCTCCCTCATGCATGCATGCATCCCCTCCGGCAAGGCAGGTGGGTGGATTTCCTTCCTTCCTTTCTTTCTCACTTCCACTGCGCTTTCCCTTCACTCCGTCGCCCGTCTATGACTCTGTTCCATCAATCCATTACTGAATGCCGACCTTCCTCTTCCCCTTCTCGTTTGTTGTTCTCTTTGTTTGTTCTTCCTTCGCGACGGTTCATAGCATGACCGCGTGAGTGCCTGAATGAGTCGAATGAAGCTCCTTTGTCTGTTGCAGCAGCTGCAGAAGTCCTCGCGCTGCACAACGATGCCTGCCCGCATTGCTGTATGCACACGTGTTGTGGAAGTGCGTTTCCTTCCATGTGGCATGCATGTTGAATGCATGCAGGCTTGTTTGTTTGTATCTATGTGCGCACGTATGGTTGCGTGTGTGGAAACAAAGAGAAGATGAGGTTCCATGAATCGCGAGGGAGGTTGACTGACTGCATGATGGACTGCCAGTGACTTCATCAGTGGATGGATGACTGTGCGAACTCCCTCTCTCTTTGTCCCTTTCAAGAAGAAACGAGAAGAGAGAGAGAAACGTTGCTCGCGGTGGGTGTGCATTATTCGTCTGTGTTACCATCTGCCCCCCAATAGTTGTCATTAGGCCGGTGGGGGGGGGAGTGAGGGATCGATCCTTCCTTCCTGCAGGCACACACACACAGCAGGGATGCGGGCAAGAGAAAGAAAGGAAGAAAGAAGCAGAGTGGAACCGCCAGTGGCTGTCGTTTCTTTCTTTCTTGTCCGCACATACAATTCTTCTACCCGCTCTCCGTTTCGTCTGTTTTCTCCCCTGCATCCGCTGCAAGGCAAATGGGGTGGCGGGGGTAGGGGGGGGAAGAGGATGCGATGGCCGGGTCTCGACACAGAAAGAGAATGTGCTTCGACGGCTGTGCATGCTTCTTCGTGAAGTGAGGAGTGAGGATCGGGGATTGCGAGGCGAAAGGGGCGCCAGCCGCGTATGTATTTGTCTTGTGTGTGTGTTTTTCTCCTGGTGCTCTTTTGTCTGTCCGTCTGTTCGTCTGTCGGACTTGCTGACTGCCGTCTCCATTTACGGCTCCTCCTAAGGGAGAATTAATTGCGTTGAAGGAAGGGAATGACTGACGACAGTCGAGGGGGAGGAGAGAGCGCAGGAGAGGAGAGGGAAAGCGAAGGAACGAGGAGAGGCCCGCTGGGGAGGGAGGCGAGTTCTTCCTGTTCTTTCTTTCTGTCTCTCTTTGCCGACAACGAAGGGGTGTGAGGGAGGGCCACACCGTGTCTCTCTGTGCATGTGCGTGCAGTGCCCTGTATGTATTTTCTGTGTATGAATGCTGTATGTGTCTCCTTTCTTGCCTGCCGTTGCTTTCTCTCATGTACTCTCCTTTTCTATTCTATCTGTTGATCATCCAGTGAGGTCCGCTGACCGTTTCGACCCGACTCTGACGGGGGCGCTCTGAATGTTCGGGGAGGCGCACTACAGGGCTGCAGGTTCTGTCTAGCAGCCTACCTGTCGGGCAGCCGCCCTTACACACACACACACACACGCACGCACGCACGCACAGAGAGAGAGAGAGAGAGAGAGCAGACGCACTGAGGAAAGAAACGGAAATGGATTGAAGAAGAGGAAGCCATTGTACAAAGGGGAATGAAGAGCCAAATTGGAAGTTTCAAGAGAGCCAGAGGGAGGCCCAGGGGACGAGAAAGAAACAAAGAAAGAAGGAAGGAAATCTGTCTTCTTTAGACCTGCATGTCTGGAAGAGCAAAAGGAAGTAGTGTTTGTGGTGTGTCAAGCAAAGACAAGAGTCCTTGTCGGATTTTTCTTATGTGTGCTTGTGGGTTCAAATTAATGACTGAATAAATGTGAATGTGTGTGTGTGTGTGTGTGTGTGTGCGTGCGTCAAACGAGGTGACTCGAGTTGTCCGTCCGGTCTCGTCAAGTATCCTCCCTCCCTCCGTGTGTCTTTTCTGTGTTCAATTCCCTCCTCTCTGTCTCTCTCTCCCTCTCTCTGTGTATGTATGTGTGTTCCTCGGGGGCTTATGGTTCAGTGAGTGACCGAAGAAATTTCCGTGTGAGTGGACTGGATGGTTTCAACTTTACTGGGGTGGGGGCGTATACTCCCCCTCTTTTTTTCACTCACTCACTCGGTTTTTCGTTTCTTTTCCTGATCGCATATCGCTTTTTGATTTTACGCTCAATCGTGCTTGGCCGTTTCTGGCTCCAGCCAGCAAGTAGCAGGACTTGTTCCTTTTGCTGCAACTTCGAGCGGAATTTCTGTTTCTTGTTTATTGATTGGGATCTTCCGGTTGTTTTGCTTTTTTTTTTTCTTTTTCGGCCCAAGCGAGAGAGAATTCGTTCCTTGGGAAGGGAAGGAAGGGCTGAGTTGAGACTTCAATGGATGGCACACGGTCCGTGACTGCTTTCTGTGGGGTTCGAAGGATGAGTGGATAGACCAAGCGCCGTTTCCTTTGGTCGTTGTTTTTTAAAGCTAATATTTAAACCAAAAAAGCAAAAGAAAAACGAAGGATGAATGGACGGAGGGATGGATGAGTCGCTGTGATCCAAAGAAGATTGACGGTGTTCAGAAAATCCACTTCTCACTCTTTCTTTGTTTCTGTTTCTTTCTTGCTCAATTACCCACACACACCCTTTTGATTTTCTCAATCAATCGAGGTTCTTTCTTGGTCCTTGCCGTACCGGACATTTTTCTTGTCTCATTTTTCTTCTGCCGGTACGGATGGCATGTTGTCGTTGAGACAGACACGAGGGAGGAACCGGAATGTGTCCCTTTTGACCAACAAGATGTTGACTCTTTTTTTCACTTTTGACATACCTCTTGATTGACTTTTGATTGATTGGTTGATTGGGTTGGCACAACTCTCCTCATATTTACCGCCTGCCATCCAACTTTTTAACTTTTCGTCCGCCCTTTTTTCTTCTTCCGAAATGTCCTGCCCACGAACAAAAGAGAAGGGACAGGATCGACGGACACGCATCCAGTGGCCGTCTCCTCCCCTCACTGACGCACGCACAAAGCCCTCGCTTCCTTTAAAAGCCTTCCGACAAACAATCGCGCGGTGGCCACACTCAAGGTTATTCAGCCAACCCTTTAGCTCGTCTTTGTACAGTCAGACAGATGGACGGACAAGCAGAAAAGTGGCAGGTCGCACCAGCACAGGGCGTGTGCGTGGTGTGCGTCCAGTTGGTTGCTTTTCTTTTCAGTCTCTTTCTCGTATGCTTTTATGAGCGTCCTTTGAATTGATAGACAGCGCGAGGGAGAGCTTTTGTTTCTAAAAATTCAAAAATCCCCTGCAGACAGCAGCAGGGGGCTCTGGAAGGATTCTTCTTTTCTTTCAGGCTTGCGTGGAAAGAAAGAAAGAGAGAGAGAGGGAGGGAGAGAGAAAAGTGGGTGATCGAGGGAGGCAAGAAGGAAATTGTTTTCTTTTTTCGTCGTGAGGCCGAGAGATGGACGAGACGAGACAGACAGGGAGGACGCTGGAAGGGGTTTCCTTTTTTCTTTGTTTGCTTGTCTCGATCTCATTTCTTTCTTTCTTTCTTTCTTTCTGAGTTGCTTTTTTGTCAAGAGCAGGCGCACAGCGAGGGTCTGACTATTGGATCGCTCTCCTCCTTTCTTCCTGCTGCATTCTTTCCCCCCGTTCAATCGCGCTTGTCCGGTTGGTTATTTGAATTTTCTTGTATGGTTTTGCCCTTTTCTTTGGAACCCCACGGGACAATGCACTCAACTAACTGTATAGATGGTGACAGAAAGAAAAGAGAGATGTATGTTTGACGGAGCATGGGCTTCACTTCGGTTGATCCGTCTGTTGTTCCATTGCTGCATGTGTCCGTCAGACACACTGACTCAGGCTGGAGACAGCGAAGAATCAAATTGTATGCGTGCGTGAGAGTACTTTATCTACCCGCTTCATCACATTCTTTTCTTCATTGTAATTGCCGCATGAATTCCAGGCGAGGTCGAGGAAAAGGAACAATGAATGGGGGGCAGGGAAAGCAGGCCATCTTTATTCTGTCCTTTTCTTTTGCATTTTGCGTCTGCAAAATGTGAAGATCAGTCCGACAGACGGAGAAAAGACAAACAAGAGGTTTTCGTTTCTTTTCACTCTCATTATCCATGTACTGGTTCCGTGCACTGCAGCCGTGAGGTAGGTGCATTGTCTGCCTCGCTCTCTGCAGGCCCCTCGATCCGTCTTCCCTGGCTGTCCATGCATCCTTGAATATGCATTCGATTTAATTGTCCTCAAGCAAGCGCGCGTCTGCGTGGGTGCCTTCGATTTCTAGGCTTTGAATCATTCTGTCTCCTTTCCTTCCTGTCTTTCTTCCTTCGATTCTTTTCCTTTTCCTTTCTCACTCACTTTTCCTCCCCACGTGTCTGCTTGCATGGGTGTGTGCAAGTCAGGTCTCGAACCGGCTTACCGTTTTTCGTCCTGGCCTGTCGTCGTGGTGTATAATTACGTCGATCCTTTCAGTGTCTTCACCGTCTTCCCTAGCTTCTTCCCAGAGAGCTCTTTGTTGATATCCGTGCAGAGAGGTGGGTTTGTATGCGTAGTAGCTCTCAAAGTTGATCTGTGCACTGATTTGTAAGGCTACTTGTAAGGTCAACAAATCATTTTGAAATTTGATCATCTAAAAATTTAAACGAGGCTAGATCCGCGCCTGAATGGGCGGTAATGGGTGGCATGCATATTTGTATGACTTATAAGTGATTGATTTTGATCGAGCTTCCAACTCTTTACAGTCAAAAAGACATATATGTGTTTTAAAAAAAAAAAATCTAGAATCATTTTTTTGTACCTTTTCAGCCTATAGAATTTAGGGCGCAAAAAAATTATATCAATTGATTTAATTTTAATGATTTTCTAGTGATGATTGAGGGTTTTTTCATGCATGCCGCGTCCCCATATATGAGAGGCGGATCTAACCTAGTTTGTCGATTTGTTCCATCCTACGACTACTAGCGACGAAAATAGGCGTGACTTCGATCACCCTGATACAGCTGATCAATCGCGGCCTCACAACAGGTTGGACAATCAAAAGAGAGAGAAAAGAGACAGAGGGGATGCAGGGCAGAACCTTCGAAACACTTCAGTTCTTTCATTGAAAAAAGGCTACCCTTTTAATCAGAAAGACTTTAATTGTGCAGAGGTGCATCCCGCACGTCTCCCATCCCTTCAAAGAACTCCTGCTTTAAACACCCCATCAAAACTCTTTCTTTAAACTCGGTTCCCAAAACTTTTCCAATTCATTTGCTTGCGCTTTTGCCCATCCCTCTTCTGTCTTCTCGCATTGCCAAAGAAATTCTTTCAGTTTGCGCCCTCCCGGTCAAAAGACCCGGAGAACGCGGCCACTTCCCTCCAAAGCAGACCCTTAGGCTGGAAAGGGCCCCTTGTGCCCCTCCTGCTGTGGATGGAGGACAGAAGGTTTGCTGCGACAAAACGCTGTAGAGTGCAGGACAAGAGCTTGTAGTAGTGGTCTATCAACCTTGCTTGGACTGCTTCGTCTCCCTCCCCACCCCTCATCCTCCCTGCCCCCAACTTTGCCACTTCCTTCAAAAACCTTACTACTCCCTCCCCTGGTCTTCCATAAGTTTCAAAAACAAGCGGCACAAAACGGAAACCGATTTCGTGGCAGATCTCCCCATACCTGTCGTTCTTCACTTTCTCCATTCTAGTCAATTTTATTTTTTGATACACCTTTTCCATATATTTTTACACAAGGTAAAAAGATTGATAGAGCCAGTGGATTAAAAAAAAAAAATAATAACTCCCAACGTTTAGCTAACTCTAAGCTTATAATAGCTTATATACTTTAAGCTTATAATAGCCTTATATGCCTGGCTAGAGCCATGCGTCGTCAGTTTTGCAATGCATATTTTTACGTCGAAAAGCAGCGTGACGGTTTACAATTGTAGCAGCAAGACAATGAGCAAAAAGGGGAAATTGGTAAGAAGCTGTTTATATTTTCTATCTCGGGTTTTCAATCTATCTATCTGTCACGGAGTCTCACCTGTGGAGCACAGTTCTGAGCGCAGCCTTTTTGATCAGCCACAAAGGGAATTAAGGACATGTAAGAGAAGGCACGAGTACGCTGAGGGTATCTCATTTCCTTCATAGAATCCATTGCATACGCACCATGAACAGAAATGCTCTGGGAAATGCTTTTTAAGAAAGATTGCATAGGCAAAAGAAGTTACCGTCTGTATTTGAAAAGCCCAGCCGGAGTCGACCTGTGGTAGACTTACAAGTTTGGGCGTTGTTAAATGTTGATAAGTGTTGGTAAAGTCTTAATTGATATCTTAATTGACTCGGAACAAAACCAAGTCAATCTGTCTGAAAGACATATACAAGTTGTTTGACTGTTAATGCGACTGTGTGTATATGTTTATATGTGTGTGTGTGTGTGTGTGTGTGTGTGTGTCTGTGTGTGTGTCTGTGTGTGTGTGTGTATGTGTGTGTATGTGTGTGTATGTATGTGTGTGTGTGTGTGTGTGTGTGTGTGTGTCTGTGTGTGTGTCTGTGTGTGTGTGTGTATGTGTGTGTATGTGTGTGTATGTATGTGTGTGTGTGTGTGTGTGTGTGTGTGTGTGTGTGTGTGTATGCATGTGTGTGTGTGCATATCGCATGCCGGGGGCGAGTGGGGTATTTTTTTGCCCCCCTAAAGCGGCGCATTTCCGCAAAAAACTCGTTCTCATAATTGGTAAGGAGTTAGAAGCTGAAACTTTGTGTAAAAAGACGTTGTAAGTTGTAATAATAGAAAAAGAACTATGGAACAGATTTTTTATATCATTTCTAATAAGTGCCACGGGAGGTCCTCGGTGGTTTTTCTTTTTTCTTTTCTTCCTGACTCTTTTTTTCTTTTTTCTTCCGGACTGCTTGCATACTTAGTGAGGTAAATGAAAACGGGCTTTCCTATCCCTTCTATTTTCATCTCTGCATGCATGTATCTCCCTCAATGTATCCATGCCTGTTCATCCAGTAGTAATTTCTTGATTCTCTATGAAGCGATTCATCCGTGCACCACTAGTACTTGAAGCATATTGAATTCAATGCGCCCCGTTATCTTATTTAAAAAAGAAAGTCCTTGTGATTCCTTATGGAATCATTGCACATCGATTCGATTCGGAACAAATCACAGAGACTATGATTCTAGTTGTGATCCACAGCTAGTATCATCCACTTTTTGTCGTTCGATCTGAGACTGGTTGATTGATTGAGGCTACCAGTGATTAAAGCCGGTAAGTC
>JAHBMJ010002284.1:0-20492 GCA_018398765.1 Chromera velia | reverse complement strand
CCTCATGGTCTTTGATTTGTTGGTTGAATATCCTTGACTGGGCGACTCACAAGGAGAAGAGAAAGGTATTGTCTGCACCTGGAGCTGAGCTCCTTGCAATCCGAATGGGATTGAAACGTCTTCCCTTGATGCTTCGCACTCTTCATTTCCTTTTTCCCTCACTTGAGGTTGTTTTGTTTTCAGGTAGCGTAACAAGCCTCAGTCAAATGGAAACGGGGGTAGCAAAGAAGGAAGAGGGACTGTCCGAGATTTTGGCCTGGTGTGTTCAGGAAGTGAAAAGAATGGATGTAAAGCTTCGTCACTACGATGGAAAGACTCAACAGTTGGCAGATGGACTGACGAAGTTCAAGAAATTTGATGACACATGGTCAGCAGACTTTGAATGAGCTCAGTTGGTTAGAGCATGCAACTGATCTTGATGAGTTCAGGCAACCCTGTTGGCACACTGCTTACCTTCCTCAGGGGGGGAGTAGAGCCATGTGGGTCTGTCGCCGCCACTGCGAGCGACGCCGCCATCGGCCCGCGCCACCGCGCCGGCGTGCATGCGTTTCCATGCATTGTATTTCTGCATGCACATTGTATTTCTGCATGCATTTTATTTCAGTTTCATCTTGGCGGTGATTGAGATCGATAAATCGACATCAGGAGGTTTCAGTTCAGACCTTTATACTGACAGACTTTCTATACACGAGTATGTTGTCCAAGCTAAGGGGCTCTGAATGTGCATGCAGAAATACAATGCATGAAAACGCATGCACGCCGGCGCGGTGGCGCGGGCCGATGGCGGCGTCGCTCGCGGTGGCGGCGACAGACCCACATGGCTCTACTGACATGATAGTATCTAGGATAGTATACTTTCTAAACGGATTTTCTAAAGTTTTTTGCTCGTTTGATGGAATGTTTGAACCATCTCCCAAGTTTGTCCATCAATTTGATAAACTGATTTTCGCTGGATGGTGCGTGATTGAAGAAGTCGGTGGAAGGAATGTTTTGGACTGTAAGAGGGCATGGCGTCTCAAAACCCTGACGGCCTGCCATGCATCGTTTGTAATCGTCCGGCCTAGCGTCCGGCCTAACGCCTTTCCCATCCATTCCTGCGCGACCGCAGGAATGTCCGCAGTAGTCCAGCTGCCTCGATATAGTCTATGACAGAAACAAATCATCCGCAGCGGATCAAATGCACTTGAATTGACGTGCATCTTGATTGAATCGCGGCCGGGTACGCAGCTCAAAAAGTTTCAATCTCGGCTGCCTGCGTGCCTGACTGCCTCCACGCCTGCCTGCGTGGTTTGGGTGAATGAAACAGCGAGTCCCCAAACCAACAAGTGAATAAGACATACGCAAACTTTTACAGGAAGAGAGAGACAACTCGATCAAAGGGAACTGTGTCATTGTCTGATCGATTCCTCTTCTGCACAATTTGCTTGCAACCAGAAATGAATTTTCATGAAGAGAGGAATGTACAAGAGGAAACCGTCCCCTTCCCGCCCCCTCCCCCCCTTTTGGAACTTGTCCCGACCTCTCTCTTCCAGAGAAGCGGAGCACATAGATCTCTGATTCTCCTTTTCTCTCTCACTCAACCACAGCAGCAGTCGACCGGCCGGGATTCCTCCCACACAGAGTCATCCCCCGATCGTTCCGACCGATCTTCTTCCCTCCTCTTCTCTCTATATATATCACGCAAAATGGTTTTCATCCATTCATTCCTGGAGTGGCTGGAGGAGTGTGGCGCTGTTCCTTCTTTCCTTTTCTCTGTCTCCTCCACTCAGGATGAAGAAGAGAAGCAGGAAAGAGAGTAGGGACACATAATCGGAAAAAATCAACATGATGGAGACAAAACAGTGTGTGTGAAGAAGCGAGAAAGCACATGCACATTCATCACAACACCCCCGCCCCCGCGGCACCGTCCTCCCACTGTCCGCTGTCTGGCTCCACCGAAAGACGGGGCCGATCACGCGGAACAGACGGAGAACCCCCCCGCCCCTCACCAGCAGCAGCAGCTCCAATCGGAAACGGACTGCCGACACCCGGTCCCTCAACCCGCACTTCGGGTGGAGACTTGGCCGGCTCCCCCAGACCTCCATGATGCCCCCCCATCTCAACACCCGACAGACCCAAGCCACCGGGACCTGAGACGGCGGAGGGCTCCTCAACTTTTCCTCCTCCAGACTCCACCTCCCCTTCTCCTTCTCCTTCTCCTTCTCCTTCATCGTCCGAATCCTCCCACTGAAAGTATTTGCGCAACAATTTCCTCTCACACACGTGATCCCACGGCAACATCCGGACGAGATGCACCGCCGTGTCGACCTGTCTGTTCTGACGAGCGAAAACCCACCAGATCATCACAAGACCAAGGAAAACAATCCCGAGGGCACCTGCAGTGTACCCCCATTGTTCGCCCAGCTTGCGCAACCTCTCTTCTTCTGCTTCCCGCCGAATCGTGGCTTTTAATTTGCTCTGCACAAGTGAGTAAGTACAGAGAGGGAGGGAGGGAACATGCATATAATATAGGGCAATTCACCAACTGTTTCATTGATAACGTTTGCGTACGATTCCGTAGAGCTATTCAACCCCCCCACATCCCCGAATCTCACAGAATCGTTGTCACTTTCTCCTCCTTTCTCCAAATCCCTCTCCGTACCCCTGTGGCCTTCTCAATCTCCCTGCCTATCGTGATTCAGGTTTTCGTGTCGAATTACCTCAGCTGATTATTGCAGTACCGGTCATATTTTTCAGGAATTAAGCGAGCTATCGATTGTCGTCCGAAAAAAAGAAGAAAGAAGGGCCAAAAGAGGACTACTCTGTAACAGGAACAGAATAAATTGGAAACAAACGCAAAAGCATGAATTCACCCTCTAGACAGACAGACAGACAGACCGACCGACCGACCGACCGACAGACAGACAGACAGACAGACAGACAGGCAGACAGACAGACAGACAGACAGACAGGGAAACAGACCGACCAGCCCATCTGCGATGTCCTCGGAGACGGCCATTCGCAGCCAGTCGATGTCTCGTGGGAGTGCCTGTGTGCCAGCATAGGGTGCCAGTGCGATCTGCTGCGGGTTTCTCTCATAGAGTTCCTTGATGCGGGTGGCCACGTCTGCCCAGGCCTCTATGGCCCTCCAGAGGCCGTTCTCGACCAGCCCGCTGTTCGCGTACGGGACTGGGCGGTCTTCGCAGTCGTCAGCAAGCCTGGAAGGAAGACAAGAGAAAACCGGGGAAGCAAAGAAGACGGACAAAGATCAATCAATCAATAAATCGATTGAGACGTGAAAAGCTTTCGACAGACATATGAAGCGAGGAAGAAAAACAAAAGTGCTGTGTCCCCAAGAAAGCAGAAGAGATGCCACAGGCGCAGGATGGGTGTCGTCTGCATGGCTTACCGGAGGCAACCTGCAGAGTAGAGGAGTTTCTGTCGTTCTTCGTCTCTCCAGGCAAATGGGGGGTCCCTGTCCCTTTCGGCAAAAGCGCGAACGATCTGACTGCGCAGGTGGCTGTGAGCGAGCAGATCGTCAAACTCTTTCACAGCCATCGTCAGCTGCATCATCGCATTTGAACACGACAGCAAGAGGGAAGAGCAAACAAACAAAGGAGAAGGACTCTATGAGTCAATGTTTGTTTTTTCTTCTGTTGTCGTTTATGATCGAATAAGACGAGAGAGAGGGAACAAATGGTCGCTGTCCGTCGTTTGCAGTACAGACTGAATCATTGGAAACATCTGAGAATGGCGATTAGCATACCGGACAGGCAGGCACCAAAACTTTGAGGGAAAAGGAAGCAGTGACCATGGAGATCGGACTCTGTCAAAGTTTCAGCCACAGTCTGACTGCTTGGGCGACTGCCTGACTGACTGACATGCTTATCGAATGCTTCTGCGATCTCTTCCTTAGTCTCCATCAACCAGGGCATTCTGCAGGCAGGAACACGCGGAGGGAGGAACGTTCATGAAGGCACACGCAAACAAACAAACAAAAGAAACGAGACGAACAGAGAGAGAGAAGAGAGAAGGACAGAGAGCACGGGTCTTCATACTGCGTCCAAGTCTTGTCCGAGAAATGCTTGCTGGATTTAGACGTCAAGTACTCGTCTGTAGAGTCATTCATCATCGGCTTCCCGTCTTCACATCACCCGATTTCAACGGCATTGCATTTGATTTAGTCATACAGACAAGCCGGACTGCTGACTGACTGACAGACCTGTCTCGTTCCACGAAGGCGTCGACGAGCATGTTCACCTTCATGATGTTGAACTCTACCTGGGTGGCGCGACTGATCTCCTCCTGCCGACGGAGGGAGTGGAAGCGAAGGAAGGAAAACGATCAGAGATTTTCCCTTTGTCGCTCCCGCAGACTTCAAATGTATCTGGGTTTTTCATTGAGTCGGAAAGCACTTTCAAAGTATCCATGCATTCCGACTGTCATTCAGCTTCTACACAGCAAATCACGCGCGCATTATTACTTCTCATTGCATCAAACCAGCTCGTAAAAGGTGATTTATGCACAGAAGCGAAACAATTCACTGCCTACCTGAAAGTAAGTGAAGGAGTCCATCAAGTCGGAGGTGACAGAGACCACGATGACTGTGTAGATGAAGAGTGACGTCCAGAGAAACGTCAGGTACTTGTTGATCTTCCCAAAGAAGCTGTTCGAACAACAAGCCTTCATGCCCCTCCACGTACAACAGTTGCGGTCCACCTTCACAGACAGCGCGCTCGTCATCGATCGAAGGGTCCCTGCATACATACATACATACATACATGCAGGTTTTTTTAGCAAAAGAATCATACACTGCAGGAGCAGTTGACAGAAACAAACAAGCGTCCGATTTCACGAAGCTCATCGGCACTCAGAAGTGCATACATACTATTGAGGTAGAGGAAAGAAAAAAAAGGTTGAAGAAAAGGGGAACCAGAACCTGTAGAAGAACCAACAACCAACTCACCAAGAAACAAAAAAGAAAACAACCAAAAGCCGACTGACGGGCAGACATAGAGACAGTTCTCTGAGTCAGAAAGGGTCCAAGAGAAGAACAAAAAAAAAGCTAAAGAGCGCCAAAGAAAAGAAACCAAGGAACGATCCACGAAACAGGAGAGAGGGAAGAGAGAGAGAGAGAGACAGAAATAATAAGGAATGAAACTGACCTGTGCTTCTCAGCCTTTTTGCTGTTTTTGCACTGTGGACTGCGCTTGTGTTTTTGCCCTGAAGTGTCCCCTGTTTCCGAAATGTATTTTGCCTCTTGATGCCAAGAAACCGTCCCAACGAAAGATCCACACCCCCTCCTGTAGAGATCTGGGACGCTCCTGGGCTTTTTGACTTTGCCTTCAGAGCTCCTTTTCTGGTCGGTGTGCGGTTTGTGCTTTTTTGATTTTTGGACGACCCTTGCGTTCGTGTCCCTCCTCCGTGTCTCCGAGAGGCTTCCCCCCCTCCGTGTTCATCGTCACTCTCTCCGTCCATCCGGGCACTTCTATCCTCTTCCATCTCATACCCGTAAAAACGAAATGGATCAGAGTCGGGTGTCACGGACCTCAAAGGGACTCGGCTGGATTGATTCTCAAACGCCCGCACGCTTCGGCCCAAACTCTTGGTCTCTCGACCCGAAGTGTTGCCAATCCCTAGGCCAACCCCCCCCCCCGGGGGTGGAGGGACAAAAGTGAACGCCCCCTGTATCCTGCCTGGATCTTCGTGTGGGCTCGTTGGACTCAATGCGCGGCTGGGACCTGATTGGCCTGCAACTGACGATCTGAGGGGGGCAGAGAACAGAGATGACCCAGGCGTGTCGCCTGGCATACCGGCACGAGCGGCAGCGGCGGCACTTCTCTGCTCCATATCGGTCTCTATTGATCCTCTCGGCTGTTTGTGGTTGGCCTCTACTCGGTGGCTTGTTGGCGCGTTGGCTCGTATCTGCTCTTGGTCAAGAAGCAAATATTCGTCAGCCGTGGCTGTGCGTATTGATGCCACACGGTTGGGGAAGGCAGACGGTGGTCTTTCAGCGGACCCCTGGAGAGGGTGTTCTCCGGTCCCCTGTGGAAACCTAGAGGCACTCGGAGCGTCTGTGTAACAAACCACAGGCTGACTGGCAACAGAACCCAAAGTCTCCTTTTCCTGAGGATCGGGGGGGGCTGGAGGTTCGGCTCTTTCAGCATCTGACAGACAGGTCACGGGACTGATCACACCCGGACTGAACGTCACAGAAATCACTGAGTCTCTTCCACCTCCCCCCTTTTTTCCTCTCAGTGCCCCAGATCTGCGGGAAGGAGCGGCGGAGCGGGCTGCGGAGGATGCTTGTGATTTGTCGTCTTTGTAGTGTGAGAAGAGACGTGCTGTTTTCAGCAGAGCGGAAGCACCCGAATCAGAAGGTGGGGGGGTAGGACGACGTGTGAAGCTCTCCCCTAAAATGTCTTCCTCGCATCCTTCCAAGTCTTGACTAGAGTCCCCGTCATCGTCAGCAGGTGCCCCTGCCCCTCTGTCTAGGCCTGTGTGTTTGGAGATCATGGAAAGTAAAGGACGACCCCCCAACATTCGGCATCTTTTCGATTCTCCGGGCCCCGCCGACGTTCTTCCTGCTACAGCCCATTCAGCATGGGCAACCTGAGAGGCTGCCAGCTGGGTGCGAGGGCTCGGCATGATCCCTGGAGGCATTGTGTGGTTCCCTGCGTGGAGCACGAACCTGATCCCCCTGTCGTTCCCCCCCCCCGTCATGTCGGCAGTAGCTCGGTCATCTACATGAAATGACGCACTGCTCACAGACCTGCAAATAGCAGAGAAAGAAAGGGGACAAGGAGACGGCAAACCGTTCTCATAGCAGTAAAGAGAGGAAAACATGAAGACGACAGCAAAGATATCACCTTTGTGTATCCAATTCTCGCAAAACCTCACTCTCTCACTGTTTACTCCAATCACCTCCACCCGCATACCCACACAGATACCCACCATGCGCGCCCTTCCAAGTCAGACAGATCCAGGTGCGAGTCCCCCCTCCCGGGTTGCTGAACAGAGTTGCTCGACATGGCCCGACCGTGTTGACCGTATGTCAAAGATGGGTGGGCCCTCGCGGGGGGCGACGGGCTTTGTCTGCCCATTCCCGCAAGTACTCCGTAGATGCTCGTGGAATCCCTCCTCTCCTGTCCCGGAAAAGGACCAAAACGCACATGGGAGGTTGTCTGAGACCCGACAGCAGACCCAGGGGACCCCCCTCCTTTAGGGCCAGACATGGGCCGAGGGCTTGCAACAGAGCCTGAGGCAACTGGCTGAGCGGCTGTGAGGTTATTGACTAAGTCAATTTCAGTGCTTTCTGTTCCAAGACTGGCTTGTCGGGGCCGTGTGAGGTTGATGGCCTGGGTTGCATGAAGTTTGGAAACACCGGAAGTTTTCCGGGTACCTGAATCTCCTACGTGTCTTCTCATGACATCAGAAAAAAGTTGGTCGTCATTTGCACCGAACCCGATTCCCTGCATTTGCCCTTCCTTGATTGCTCTCCTGAATCTTCTTGCCATTCTCTTCATTTCCCTTTCATCGAGATCTCTGGATATTCTCAAAGAGAGGGGAAGGGCTAGACCAAGGGGAACCTCGGGCTTCTCCCTCCCCGTCTCTCCGTCTCTCATCGTGGAGTGATTTTGCTGGAATGGCGACAGAAGACTCATCTCTGCGTCCTTCTCTTGTGTCAGACGATCAAACTCGTGAAGGAAAGCGTGAACAGATCTGCATGCAGGCATGATGTCAAGGCACGCACAGAAACAAGGAGTGGTGAGAAGAGAAGAAAGGCCCATGCACAGAACACGCAAGGGAGATGTCCCATGCAGAAACACTATTGCAGAAGGAACTGCTCGGCCTGATAGAGGAAAAACATCTCCACTGTCTCCTCACTCCAGTCTCCGGACCGCACTTCTTCAGTCTCCTTGCTCACACTGCCTCCCTCCTTCCTTCATTCCAATCACTTCAAGTGGAGGCTGGAAGAACCGCTGACGTTCCCAAAAGGAAAGGAGCTCAGCAAGATGTCAGACAAGGCGGACACAAGGGATGGATCCGCTGAAAAAATCTTCTTTCATCCAACCGATTTCAGAAGGCAACGCTGCTGATTTGGATGGACCCCTCTCTGCTGCCCCACTCACTGACCGGATCGTACAACAGCAACCCAACAAGATCACCACCAGAACGCTGCATGCATGCAAGGATTCATTCATTGATCAATCCATCCATGCAAATCCATCCATTTATCCATTCAGCAATTGATTCCTGAAAACTTGTGCTTCTTCATTTTGACACAAACGCATCATCCAGGCAACGAAAATATTTGGAAGAATATGTGGCAACGAAGCTTTCGAGTGTGTTTGGTTCTCTCTCACTTCCAAGTGAATGAGGAACTGCAGGAGGCAAGATGACAGACAGGTCGAAGGCAGTCACTATAGCGGAAAAGACAACGGAAGGAAGGAAGGAAGGAAGGGAGGAAGGAACAAGAAAAAGAAGAAGAAAGAAAGAAAGAAACAAAGAGAGGAAAGAAGGACGGAAGGAAGAAGCACACAAAGCAAACGAACAAACAGACAAATAAATGGATAAGCGGACAAGAAAAGAGAAGAAGGAGAAGTAGTAGTAGTAGTAGTAGAAGAAGAAGAAGAAGAAGAAGAAGAAGACAGTGACTGACGCAATGCCGATCCCCAGAAGCGTCTCCCCTGCAGTCGTGGTGTTATCCTTCACAAAAGAAAGGAAGACCTCCACCGTATCCACTGCCTGTTCTCCCACTGGCCCGATGCAATTGTCCACTGCGGTTCGCCAGTGTCTGTTGCTTTGGAGACTGGAATAGTCCCCATTTGACGCACTGGGGGAAAATTGCTGAATTGCAGTGGCGTAAATGTTGATCAGACCCTGATAGTCTGTTGTCCCATGCGAGGTTGAGAGATCGGAATTGTACATGACAACAGGCATATTGTCCTCATTATACTTGTCTGCCACCCCATACATATTCTCGCTCACTGCGATCTCAAACATTCTTGTTATTGCTGCCTCTGCCCTGTCGGAGAGTTCCCTCAAATCGTTAACGTTGTTACCCAGGGCTGTTAGGACATCCGACGACGAGACACTCTGCGTCATCGTGCTGCCATCGGAATTCATCGTCCACACGCTGATGCTCCCATCCGTCTGGTTGTCTGCTATGATGTTTGTGTAAAAGTAAGTCCTCACTTCAGAAAGGTCAGAGAGCAGACGTCGACGCTTTGTGACAACACTCCCGTTGCCTCCGTTTGAGGCGTGTGGAAGTGCTGTCTCGTTGTTACTAGGGAGACTCTGGTTCAAAATTGCTGGTGTTTGTACGCCAGGGATGACGTGGATGGGTTGTGGAGATCCGCCGTTGGGTGATGAGGGTTGAGGCGAAGGGGTTGTGACTAGAGGGGGTTTGGGTCCCACTTTCTGCCTGAGGAAGTCCTCTGCCTCCTCTGCGAATCTCTGTGCCCTGACAGAGGCTTCCTTCTTTGCATCTCCTGGGTGATGAGTGCGCCATCTGGTGTCTCTAGAGATGGGCACCAGCTGTGGACCGGCGATGGGATCCTTTACTAGATGGAGAAGGGGGCTGGGGGCGGGGTCAGTTGCGAGTGTATGGGGGTAGAGAGTCACTGTAGGGGTGTAGATGGCGTATCCTCTGTCGAGGTCCAGTGTGATCGAGCCGTCGCCTTGGTCGACTCTGTTGAGATCTTCTGCAATCCTCTCATTCACCGGGCCCTGCAAGGTGGCGTGTTTGGTGTTGGGGCTGGAGCTTACGTGTGTGTCTTCTTGCAGAAGGTTTTTTCCCAGTCTGCGTCGCCTGTACAGGCTTGCACCGTCACCAAAAATAAGGTAATAAAATCGGGAGTTCAGGGCCACCACGTTCAGGGTCGTGCAGATAGAGGCCCAGGACGAGAGCACCATCTCGTTGTTTGCAAGGTGATCCATTTGACGCACAACATAACTAACCTGCAGACATAAGAAGGGGGACACGCAGAGGAAAACATTTCCAGAGCTATGAAGGGGGAGACTTTCAGAGGCAGAAAAGCAGACTGTTGAATAAGATGGAAGATGAGAGGGTCGCACCACATATGTATCTGCGAGAAATGTGCTTGTTTTCCAAGGAGATTCACCTCTGTGCGCCTGAAGAGGAAAACGAAAGTTTTTCTTCGACCACTCTGGTGTCGCAAACAAAGGGTACAACTGCCTCACATGGCAACGCAAGACGATGAATCGATGCAAAGCTCGGTGTAGAACTGGACGGTCATATGCGCCCGACAGTATCTACGATTCATTCAATCTGTTTGGAGAGGAAGAACTATTCTCTCAATCATCTGCACTCGACTCTCTCTACCCACCTGCTGTTGTCCAGTGATTGTTATGGAAATCTGGCAGAGAGCCACGAAGACAAGAATGATCGTCATCCCAGCACGGATCCACCTGATGGCCTTCTGCTTCTGAAGTCGGACAGACGACAACTTGTCCTCCTTGTTGTTCACAATCACGCCTCTGCACGCACGCATGCATCATCACCAATGCACTTTTCAATTGAAAGAGAGAGAAGTACGCAAAGGACCACACTTATTTCTATTCTCGGAATAATTCAGAACCAACGAGTGCAGCTAGCTGAAGTGAAGCGTAGTTCAATGAAGAGGACAGAGAGACATTAAATCAAGCAACGGATGTGGGCACATTGGAGCGGAGATCATCAAGAATAAATGCGTGCTCTCACACAGAACAAACAAACAAAAAATCATCAACAACAGATGCGGAATCGAAAGTAATTCAGTAAAGGCGTTTTCTTGACTCACTGTTGAGACTCGGATTGGTTCTTTTCGTCTCTCAGCATGACCTGCCCGAGTGCCACTGTCTGGCCGAGTGTGTCTTTCCGCTTTCGTGGGGGGGGTTTCCTCGGGCTCTGAGGTGCGGACTGTACAGGAGACGGGGATACGGGGATGACCTGACAGCTGTCTAGCCGCATCGGTCGCGTGGGAAATCGGACCAGAGGAGCGCTGCTGTCCCGAGGAAGCTCTAGACTTCCACGCGGGCCTCCAACCACTGGGGAAGACATTGCTGCCAAAATGCCTTGATCAGGGGAGGAGACTAAGGAAGATCGAGGAGGTCCTGGACGTGGCGACCTGAGGGCACTTATAGTCACCGAGTCTCTCTCTCTGTGTCTGTAACCTGGCGTCTCCGAATCTTCCCCCATCGCTCTTCTAGGAGGAATTGCGATTGCAGAGGGAACCCCCTCTTCGTCCTGGCCTGACTGGAACTCGTTGTCGTGGTTCGTCATGTGGAAAGAACTCATGTACGCGCGAGTCTGGGTTAGCTCGTCATGTTCATCGTCGTATGTCAACTGCATCTCCGTCAAGTCTTCCCGGTAGACCTGCCTCAGGCAGAAAGAGAAAGAGAGAGCAGTGCAAGTCGATCTCGCCATGCACGCACACACACACACACACACACACACACACACAGAGAGAGAGACACACACACACACACACACACAGAGAGAGAGAGAGAGAGAGAGAGAGAAGAGAAGAAGAAGAAGAAGAAGAAGAAGAAAACGAAGAAGAAGACGGCGAAGGAGAAGAAAGAGAAAAGACCTGGAATACATGGTCTGACAGTTCAGTAGAGATGCACACAGCAGTATGCACTAATGTGCTTCGCTGCTTCGCTTGAGAAGAGGGAATACCGAATACGCACACTCAACTCGGTTGCCACGGAGAAGGAAGGAGCGAGTAAAGCAAAAGAGGTGGGATGGAAGCGACAGTAGCTTGTTGGTACCTGTGTATGTATCGGATCATCATCCAAAGCATACGTACGTGTTTGAAAAAAGTAAAATACAAAGTTTGGGCCTCCGGCGAATTCGGAAACCTTCTCCTCAAAGTTTTGTATGCATTCTGCAAAGATGTCGAGCATAAACAAGACGTTCAAGTATTTGGCTGGAAGGAGCGCACACACAGTAGCAACACAGTTATTCAAATGAGTCAGTCAGGAAGGTACCTTGAGTGGCGACAACAGGCAGCTAGGTAGTTCCTTCCTTCCGCATGGAGCAACCGACTCGACAACGCAGACTGTGATTTGGGAGGCGTTCTCCCGGTTTATGAAAGCGACAACGACAGAGGCCATGAGAGGACTAGAGAGGATCCTGGAAGAAAGCACTGCGGATCAGTCTTTCATTGTCATCTTCGATGTGTGCTGACCTCAGCAGTTCTAACTTGGCTCACAGCCGTTTCAAGTAGACCCATCAACTGCCTGATCAGGGCCCGTAGCCGTTTCTTTTTTGGCAGCGATTTGTGTCTATTGCCCGTCATCGCTGTGAGAGTCAGCTCGAACTGGACTAGCGCTCGAAAGAAAATTGCCATCCCTGCAAACAAAACATTTACTTACCGTTGGACAGTTTCCATGCATACAAACACTCTGCCAGAGAGACAGTGAGGGAAAACCAGCTGTATTTACTGAAACATGTATTCCAAAATGGAAAGGTGAGGGAAAATGATTGATTAGGGTGGCCAGCAATCCATTTGTTGTTGTGTGAGGTCAAAAATGAGAAAGCAAAGGGAAATGAATGCAGACAGACAGAGAGAGAGAGAGAGAGAGAGAGAGCAAAAAGAAAAACAGCGGAGGGAGGGACCTTGAAGGGCTTTCTTGTGTGACTGTTTTGCGATCTGTGCCCATTTTTTGAAAGTGAAGAGATCGACCAAGTTCACCCGTTTCCTTCGGAGTCGTGTCCCTCCGAGGTACGAACTCTGCATGCATGCATGTCAGAGGGTTCGTTGAAGCAGTCCAGCCACAGAAAGAAAGAAAAAACGACTGAGCGGACCCAGAGAGAGAGCTAGATGAAGGACAAGGATGGAGGGTGAGCGAGAAGAAAAATCAGAGCTCAGGTCTTTTCTCACTGAAAAGAGGAAGGGGCCAATTGGTGCTGGTCGTCCCTTTTGACACCCAGAAACAAATCCAAACTGACGAACGAATACAAGCAGGCAGGCAGGCAGGCAGGCACAAAGGATACATACAAGACCCCCAAGACCGAGAATACAGGAGGAAAAAACAAACAAAGCTTCGGCATGGAGAGTCTTTAAAAACATCTCTTCGGCATGCAGTCAAAAGACGTGTTGACCAAACAATTAAGTGTTTACTGATCAGACGACGGGTAGAAAATTAATTACACATTGCGCCACCAATTTTGAGCAACGCCCCCCTACCTGTCTGGCCGTCTCAATTTCCTTCTGAAGTGTGTAACAGCAGTACAGCACATCCACCTTGGTAGACCTGCAAAAGTATACATTGGCTCACACTTTTCTTTTTTCTGTTTATTGCACAAATTTCAGTGCAGAAATCTCACTCTGCTCTTGAGGCCGTCCCGCTCAGTCAATCTTCAGCAGACTGCCAGTCAGGCCAGTCATTCGCATCGCACTCAGTCAGCCAATCAGCCAGTCAGACCGGCAGTACATCCTTTCTTGGACTGAGACTAGACAGCAACCGGCTCCTCTGCCCGAATGCCTTTGCTTTCTTTCCCTTTTGTCATGCTGGATGCCCCTCTCCATGCTGGCCCATGCTGGATTTGTTGTTTTTTTGGTTGAAGCTTCCATTTTTCTGCTCAGAGGCTCTGCTGTAACGTCCAAGGCTGAATGCAGTGAAGAGGAGCTGTGCCGTTCATGACTCCGAGATAAATTGAACGACGAGAAAAGGCCCTGCATAACGCGTGTCAAGTTGGAGAAAAACAGATATCCATTAGCTCCACTGACGTCTCATGGGCCAGTCTGACGTAGTTGTGAGAGGTCACGTCGTCCCCAAACATGTACTTTGAGACGTGGGCAAACCAGACGTAGGCAAAGCTCCGGTGGGATTCGTGCTGCATCCATCCATCCATGCAGTCAGTCGGGGAATTAACGAATGAATGCGAGCTAGAAAGCAAAGAAATGAGGAGGAAACGGAAAAAGGGTCTTTTCCACTGCTTGTGAACATTCAGTATCCGCCGGCTCGAACCACACTGCACGACTCGAGATGTGTCTCTCAGGCACTGAAAGTGTGAAGTGAGTTAGGTCTTTTCGGAGTGTCTCCGATTCGTTATGCTTCATGCTCCCTTCTCTGCACCGTGCATGTCCCCCCCAACCTGGAAGAGGAGGTAGAAAACCTCGCTTATGACGGCCCTTGCGATTTCGCGTTCTCGGTCATTCATCTCCTTCCACTCGTCCCGAAAGTACCTGCAGGGGTGCAGGGAGGAAGGGAGAACAAGGAAAGAGGGATTGATTGGTGACGAAAAAAATAAAATCGATGCAGGTACGTCGAACTACCGCGAGAAAAACACAAAAGACAAACATGCATGCATGCATGTATCTGGATATGGATGGCACCCTGCATATGTGGAACCTGGGTTCTCTTTTTGTCTTTTATCTTTGCAGAATCATTTCAGCGAGAACGTGAGGCGCCACGGGTAGCCACACAAAATGTACACACCCATGAAAAAAACATCAATTCCTTCTGCACACTCTTCATCGTGCAGTCAGGTGGGTTCCCCCGCACAAATACATGATCTCATCCTCATTCCAGGTCTATCTGTCTGATTGCATGTCTTTCTGCAGACCCCCCGATCCCTCCCTCTGTTACCAATGGAGGGGCAAAAAAAAAAGAAAAGGGGAGAGAGGGGAAGGAAGAGGGCACGGACCGAAAAAGCAACTCCACGTCAGTTTCAAACACAATGTTTTTCAAAATCATTTCCTGCACACACACACACACACACACACACACACACACACACACACACACACACACCGCACACACACACACACACACACACACACACACCGCACACACACACACACACACGTGTGTATACATACAACAGAGACGCGAGTCGGTTCCAGGAAAGGAAACAGAGATTCATTTGGTAAGACTTCTGCTGTGAGGGATAGGGAGGAAGACCATGATTACTAGACAGAGCGTGTTCATGGTTAGTCACTACCAATCCGCACACCATCTTCCCACAGTCCATCTATCTTCTCGTCCTTCTCCTTTTCTTGTAAATGTCGTTTGATCAGACCAGCGATTGCGGTGAGTGCAGTCAGTAACTGTTTTTCAGTCGCCTACGGAAACCTTTCGTCTCCTCTTTATCATCAATTAGAATTAAGTGCTTTGAATCTTCAGACAGCGACCATTAACCTTCTCGATGGCCAGGCAGATGTTTACTGCCCCTCCCCGACCTGAATGTGTGAGTGCGTGAACTCCCGCCGCCCCTCGTTCCCCATCCCCGACGCCGCAGTCGCACTCGAGGCGCTGCTGTTGACGTTCGCCCCCGGAGTGGCGCCTCCCATTCCCCCCCCCGCATTTCCTGGAGTCTGCCCCGTTCTCCTGTAGGAGGCTGTACCTACACAGGGAGGGGAAGAAGGGGGGAAAGGAAGAAAGCTGATGATGCTCATGGTTTTGTTTGATTCCATTGCCATGCATTGAAAACCTCACAAGGGCAGAGACTGCAACTATTCTTTCGTGGCTTCCTCTCAGCTGCATGGGCAGATTTTGCCATCAATCAGCGGGCCATGCACGAAAGGGCAGCCGCCCTCAGTGCAGTCCCGCCCCCCCAACACACACACACACACACACACACACACACGCACACACACACGCACTCAGTCACTCACTCACTTACTCACTCACTCACTCACTCACCCACTCACCCACTCACTCACTAACTCACTCACCTTGGCTCTGACCATCCTCGTCGACTCTGAGGCCAATGAAAGATCCTGCACGCATCCCGACACATGTGTGAGTGTATGAAAAACAGAAAACCAGTTGAGTGAAAAAGAAAAGACCCTAACTCCTGACAGAGCCAGAGGAAGGTAAGGGGCTGTTGCCTCACAAAATTCAAGCAAGAAATTCAGTTAGAGATCCGAACCTCCTCAAAGACTGACCCATTGCAGTTTCGAAAGGGTGCAATACATGCCTGCCTGCCTGCCTGGCTTCCTCACTGGGTCCAATTGTTTACTGTTTCTAAGCAAACGCTTGTCCTGCACCATTCTCTTGCGAGGTTGATGCTCAGAGCCATATTTTCCAACAAGTCAACTAAAGCTCGGCAACCCACCTCTAATGCTGACGTCATCCATCGCGTCTGCGTACTCTTCATGGAGAAGAAGCATCAAATTCCTGCACACACACACATACACATACACTCATACACACACACACACACACACACACACACACACACATACACATACACATGTACATACGTGTGCAAGTACACATAAATCCACACACACACACACACATGTGCATTCGTGTGCAAGTACACATAAATCCACACACACACACACACACACACACACACATGTGCATTCGTGTGCAAGTACATAAATCTGCGCATGCTTTTATCTTTTCAGGAGCACCAGGTGTCTGCATGTACACACAGATGCACAGCTAAGCCGGGCCCCGACCCTAATGCTGCCTGCTGACCTCTGCATCTCCTCATTGTAGTACTTCCCGACTTCATGAAGCTCCAGCTTTATCAGACGCCTGACGGGGGGAAGCGGAAGCAGAAGAAGGGGCAAGAAAAGAAAGGAGGGTGTGCTGTCCCCTTCGATTGGATGGACACAAAACGAAGACCGCAGACAGACTGAATTGTCAGAGAGGAAGATTGAGGAACACAGCTGACACACAATGCAACACCAAAAGAAAGGAAAGTAAAGTAAAGGAAAAGCAGACCAATAAAGGTCAGAAAACGCCTGTCCCTTTGGCTCCTCTTGCTTCCTCGTGTGCGTCTGTTGCTGGCAGACCTCCATTCTTCTCTCTCTCGTTTCCAAAATGTTTCACAAGCTCTGAGAGACGGACATGAACTCACACAGGCACAGAGACACCCCCGCCCCCCCACCCACCCACCCCCACCCACACCCACCCGCCCACCCGGCCACCACACACACACACACACAGAGAGAGACAGAGAGAGAGAGAGAGGGAACGAGAAGCAGGGAGAGACAGACAGAGGATTCAAAAGACACATTCCCCATCCAAGTAACTTGCTGTCAGGCTGACTGACTCACTTCAGTTGCCCCTTCCGAACGAGAGCGAGCCCAGCCCCCAAAAGAAATCCCACGCAGAGGGAGATCACCAAGGCAAAGATGTTTCCTTCCATGGCCCCTACAGGCAGGCACAAACGAAGGAACATAGAACGGAAGAGCTAAATTAGTGAACGGGACTGAGCGAAGCAAGGACCCGCCAAATTGTAGACACAATACGCGAAAAAATTGATGGCCTCATGGGTATGCCCCTTGACATGCGCTACATGACATTCGGACTTTGTGATGAGCTGACACACATAATGAGAGGATGATTCATCGATGGCCAACGTAGGGGCATCTCTGTGCGTCAACGCTTTTGAGCAACTCACACGCAGACACGATTCCGAGGCCCGTGCACGCTCCCATGAATCCCGATCGGATTCTGTTGGCTTGCTCGGAGTAGAAGGGGGCCGAGAGGAGGTGTGCGATGAAGACGACTGCTATGACGACCATGTTGCACCACTTCAGGGCCCTGAGGGTGTTCGGCCAGGAGCTCATCACGATGAACGCAGTGGACTGCACGCATCCATCGAAGAGGAAGAGGAAAGGGGGGGGGGGCAGGGAGAAGAGCGAAAAATAAGTGTGTGTGTGTGTGAGAGAGAGAGAGAGAGAAAGAGAGAGAAAAATCAAAGATTCGAATTCACAGGCGAGCTGACAGTAAAGTTGAGAAATGAAAACACAGTAGCGGAGAACGAAAAGACAGCCACAGGGCACTACGGATGCAAACCATCCAGCTGAATGTGTTTCTAAGCGCAAGAACCTACGAAAAATAAATCTGAGATTTGAAGAACTCCGGACTCAGTTTCCGATCGTTCAGTCAAGAGGCGGTCACTCACTCCTTTCTTTTGCTTCAGAGAGAGAGCAACAAATGAGTGCGTGTGCCGACAAAATGAAGAGTGTGAGAAGAAGCCAAGGGAGAAGAGGACGCACAGAAAACAAAAACTTATGACGCCCTCTCACCTCTTCGCCGACCCACCAGCCAAATTTTGAGCCAGGTGTACCAAATTTCAACACGCCCATGCGCCATGCACCCTCCCTCAAAACTGAAGATGTCGTATTTGTTGTACAGAAGCCTGCAGCGACCCACTCAATAATGCACTCACGTGCATTATTCACTTAGACTCTTCTTTCCGTCTGCTTGCAAGCACACATTGATCCATGAGAACTCGGTCGTGGCAGAAGGCATACAGCAAACTGAACCTGGAGTGAGAGGTTCTTGTGCGTGCGTCAATCAATCCAACAAAAAGCGGAGAGAGAGAGGGAGAAGGCAGTGAATGAGGGAATGCGAGTCAACACCGTGTCAGGACAAAACAGGGTGGTGATTCACCAGCGTACTTCGCCCAAAGTCCGAATGAAAAGCCTACCCGGTAATCAAGCCCAAGGGGATGACAATTGCCAGCGCAATCATGGCCAGCACCTGCAAAGGAAAGGAAATCAATTGGAGGTTCATAAATCGGATCAATTGTTTCAAGACGACAGACAGAGAGAACGCAATTAAGGGAATGAATGCAAGAGGGAGAGAGAGAGAGAGAGAGAGAGAGAGAGAGAACCAGAGGCATCGAACCCTCTCCAATCCCTCTCCGGAAGAAGGCCGACCACAAAAGAAACAGAAACCCAAACGGGTACACAGCCAAAGGGGCAGACAGCTTGAGAGAAAAATTGACTTGCAGACGGACAGCCAGACACACTATGAAGCATTTCTACGGAAGAAGTCAATGGAAGTCAATGAAAAGAGAGGAGAAAACAGAGCGGGCATAGGATTGGAAAAGGGAAAGGAAGATAAAAAGCAGGTGTACACACTTTGATCGCAAGATACAAATGAAAAATCAGACGTAGACAAATCACCAAAAGCCGGACCGACCGACCATCATGGAGACGTGAGCCCCCGAGAGGCAGAGAAAGTCCGTCAGTCTCTCCTCCATCAGAGGACAGGAGAACAAGGACAGATACACTGTGATGGTGCCAACAAAAAACGTTGTCATGAAAATGCTGCATTCACACCAGTGCACACACAGCAGGATATTTGGAACAGAAATTGCAAGGTTGATCACTTCACGACTCTTCAGCATCCTTTTCGGCGTTGTGCCTTCCACTCGAGCCCTGCCCCCCTTCGTATGACTTGCAGGACAAATGCACTTGTGCCAATCTGTGAAGAAGACGTGCGCATACACACACGGCGCCATTCCAATGTGCACCCCCAACTGCTCCACTCTGAACGCCTCGCTCCCTCAAGGAGAGAGTTGCATCAACCCTGCAAATAAGCGATCGATCGAGGGACAATCTACCAAAGACTCACTGACTGACTGACCGGACAAAACCACGGAGAAGGATGATGGGAGTGATCAGCGTCACATCCCTTCTCCGAAAAGTCTGCATGACCAGGAACACCGACAAGGCCGCCACGAAGACCACCAGTGTCAGCCCTCCGACGACGATGAAATACTGCAAACCATCAGGGAAGAAAGCGTAATGTATACATGCCACAGGCGCTAGGACTTACACAAGCACGTGCATGTCACAGGTATCCAAGCGTAGAGAAAAGGACAAAAAAACACCCAACCCTTCGCATATTTCGGCGTATACCCACAGACACAACAGAACACACGCACACACGCACGCGCCCACATACACGCACGCGCCCACATACACGCACGCGCCCACATACACGCACACACACACACACACACACACACACACACACACACACACACACACACACACACACACACGCACGCACGCACACACACGCCCACGCGGACGTCCGTCCGTACGTACGTACGCAGGGGCACACACGGACGCACGGACACCCAATGTACTGCCACACTCTGCGTGATCTGGCTGCGTAGGAAGTCCACCCCGGCAGTTCCCATACAGCTTAATGACTCAATGCGCGGTTGAAATCCTCCACATGAACGATCTCTCTCCTCCGGTGGTCCCCGTGTCTGCCGACCTGCAGTTGATTGTCCCCCCCAATGGCCCTGAAGGGCAAGCTGATGAAAAGAAGAAGGCATCCGAACGCCAGACCGGGCCTCCCAGGAGTGCACTTGAAGAAGAACCCGTGTTCCGGCACGATGATCTGGTACAGCTGGAGAAATTCAATCACGGCCTTCCCGACGCCAAATGCATTGTTGGCGAGACCCGTGAGGGCATCAGGCTTCTTATTGCTCCTCCCCGAGTTCATCACGTAGAGAACCTGAAGACATGCATGCAGGCAGACAGAAAGAACGCATGCATGCTTTCGTCCTGCCATGCCTTGAAGGACAGAAAAGGTTCGCTGTCCTCCATCTTGAAGTCGCCTCCCTCGGCTGCAGGTCTTGTGGTTTGCCTGACCGACTTTCTCAATCTGTATGGGAATTAGTGTATCGAGCTAGATCTGTACTTCTTCTGACGGGAGATTCAACGACTTTCTGTGCTCTGGCTGAGCATGGAAAGATTTTGTAAGGAAGACACTGTTACCTTCCCTGC
>JAHBMJ010002283.1:0-20569 GCA_018398765.1 Chromera velia | reverse complement strand
CCCCCCCCGCTCTCTCTCTCTCTCTTGTTCTGTTTCTCGTTCTCTTTTTCTCTTTCTCCTTCTCTCTCTTTCCCTCTCTCCCTTTCTCTCTTTCTGTTTCTCGTTCTCTTTTTCTCTTTGTCCTTCTCTCTCTTTCTCTCTCTCTTTTTCCCTCTCTTTCTCTCACTCTCTCTTTTGTCTCTCTCTTTCTTTCTTTCCTGCTTCCTCCATTTTTTGCGTTCTTTCTTTCTTTCGCTCCTTTTTCTTTCGTTCCTTTTTTTTCTCCCTTTCTTCCGTTCGCCCATTTGTTCCTTGTCTTCTTTTTTGCTTTCCCGCCTTCTTTCCTTCCTCATTTCGTTCCGTTCCTTTGTTCCTTGCGCTCTGTGCCTTCCCCCTATTTCTCCCTCTGTCTCTCTCGCGCGCGCTCTCTCTTTTCCTTCCTTGTTGTTTTGCATCGATCTCTCTTTCCTGTCGTTCTTCTCTCTTTTGTTTTTTTGTTCGGCTTCTTTCGTCGGCACCTTTGTTCTTTCATGGCTGCCTTCTTTCCTCCGTTCATTCGTTCTTCCTTTGTGTCTGCTGTTTTGTGGCTGCTTCATCTTCCTTTCCGCCTCTCTCTCTCTCTCTCTGTGTGTGTGTGTCTGTGTCTGTGTCTGTCTGTCTGTCTCTCTCTCTCTCTCTCTGTGTGTGTGTGTGTGTGTGTGTGTGTATTCGTGTCTGTCTGTCTGTCTGTCTCTCTCTCTCTCTCTCTCTCTCTCGCTCTCTCTCTCTCTCTCTGTGTGTGTGTGTGTGTGTGTGTGTGTGTATCTGTGTCTGTGTGTCTGTGTGTCTGTCTCTCTCTCTCCCTCTGTGTGTGTGTGTGTGTGAATAATCGACCGCAAAATCGGCCGAAAGCAGTCACGTTCTTCTTGTCTCTTTTCCATCTGAAGTGATTTATTGGCAGATGTCTTCATTTGGACGGACATGTGTTCCTTCCCCTCACACCATTCCGCCTCCTCTGTCCTCCTTTGGCACTTCAAAATGTTTTTTCTCTGCATCGTTTGCTCCTTTCCCCCCCTTGCTCAAACGCCATGCTCTTTTTTTTTTTACTCTTCCGTCTGCACCCTCCTCCGCCTTTCCAAATTTAGGGTCTGACTTTCCGATCACACACACAGAATTTGACACTTCAATTCAACACATTGACAGATCCGGATACAAATCTCTCATTCAAGCGCAACAAACAAGAAAGGAACAAAAATCATCTGCAACAGATTTAAAAAAAATCAGAAAAACAACGCATGCATGCCATTTTTCTTTTACATTTCACTTACCTGCGACAGGAAAAATCAGATCAGAAGAGCTTACGACGTTTCTGAAAAGCAGCAAAAGAGGGGGAGGGAAGAAGTTAAGTGGTGTGAGCGCGGAAGGCGGCTTTCAACTCTTCGGGAAAAAAAAGATGCACAGATCGATATATTTGCATGCGTACACAAAGGAGTGATCACCAGTTTGTCCAAAGGTGCAATGCCACTGGCGAAGTTCAAGTCTGTCTCTGTCGATTTTTTTCTATCAAGAACCTCACAGCAGTCGCCATTTTTTTGATGCCGACTGTATTGATGACTGAGCAAGGCACCGCGAACCAATACTTAGGGTGGGACTGAGGAAGGCCTGAGGATTCCTTTCAGCTGTCACGCAGACAAGGAAAGAGATGGAAGGAAGCTAGGGGATCGATGAAGGTAGCGATGCACGGAGGAGATGGCCGGAGGGGCAGTCGCATCTTCCTCCCTCCTTCCACTGCACTGAAGTCCACGGCCCCGGGTCGTCTCTTGTTCTTCAAAGAGCTCACAGGCAGATCGAGAGCTTGATTTTCCTGCTCCCCTTCCTTTGCCTTGCTCATCTTGCATGAGTTGTTTCTCCCCCCCTCCCTCTCCCTGTTCTCATGTCCCAACCAACCGAATAGGAAGGCCGACCCCTGACTGCAGGCAACCCTCCCCTCTTGCCTCCCTCCAGGTGAGAGTCGTGCTTCAACTGGAATTTTCTCTCTCGTAACAGAACCTTCCTTTTTCTCTGTTCTTCGTTTTTTTCTTTTCCCATGAGAAGGCCGTCCCGTCCCTCTTCTTCTTTCGGGGGATCACTCTCCTCAGTCCCCCCACGCATCGGACACCCGCCCAGCAATCATCGCACAGCACGACTTGGTCTTTTTTTATTTTTTTCTTCTATTTCAGGATCGACAGAGATAAAAACAAATCCGGCAAAGAAGAAAACCCATGCATGTCACACTGTCGAAACAAATATTTACTGGGCTCAGAAGAATTCAGCCTTCCATGAAGACATCCCTTTGTGGAGGTTGACGTGCTTCTCGTCTACTCCCTTCTGTTTCAGAAATGTCTTCCACGCAGATTCAGGGTCAGACACTCCAGTGGGGGAGCTGTAGCTTCGCCGTGCGGCCCAATAAAGCAGTAGCCCCGTGGAGAGGGCGGCAACGTTCTGAGGTGCGTAATAAATAGCAGCACCCAGAGATGTTCGTGCCAGAAGGCTGTCTGCCCGCACTGTCAGAAAAGGCGGTAAAAGGCCCCCGGAGGAGGCGGCAAGGTTACTGTACGCCTGGCCCATTGCAGTCTGAAAAAGGGGTCAGATCCCTGCACTGACAACACCTCAGCAGGGGCAAGAAAGGAGACGCCTGTCTGCACTTCAGTCTGCTTGCTCTCAGGGAAAGAAAAGCAGTGCACTTAAGGGATGCAAGCTGTCCGCCCACTCGGATGGATTAGAACTTGTCGGACTGTCAGACCATGTCAGACCGATTAAATTGGAACCTGCGAGGTATCGACGTCTGAATTTCATTGATATCAATGCATATATCGCCGTCCTGGGACATCCTAGCTGGGACGGCAAATCTGGACAATGATGCACGTCACACATTGTCACGCCGCGGCCATCGCCGGCGATTCGCCGCGGCCGCCGTGCGCCCGCGGCTCGCGCGGCAGTGGGCAGGCCGCGCGGCGGGTACGCGCGCGCACCCCAAAATTCCTTGCATACCGAATCCTATAGCTTGCCGAAGTTCGAGATCTATAGCTCTCTCATGCAGGCTGCTGCATGCCTTAATTGAATCCTTTCTTGAATTCAATGTACTAAGAAACGTAGCGAACCGCTGCGCTGTGCTCATTGACGTGAAGCATTTTGTATGAAACTCACCTCCTGACTCGGTCGCCAAACTGCTTACAAAGTAGAAATCTCGCAATCATCTATTTCCTCCTTGCAGACGCGAGAATATGATCATATGCTTCAAAGACTCGCCCTCTTCCTTGCCCTCTTCGCCCTTTCTTGCACCGCCTTGAACGAGTGTAAAACCTACTCCTCGGACAAATGCACTGGTGCAATCACAACTTCAGAAACATGCAGAACAGCCTGCGAGAAAGTTGAGGGTCTTTGTTGCCCGGACTTCAAAACTTCAACCACTGATGGTGTGGATTCTTACAAGTGCAACTGCAGGGATACAGAGAGTGGAAGCGGCTCCCAGAACAGAGATCTTTGCCAAGATTCAGACTACTCAGGGGCTTTCTCTGTTAGGGCTTCCTTGACGTGTGCTTTGCTAGTAATTTCCGCTCAGTTTCTTCTCTGAAGGGCCGAAACAGCAGGACGCAAAACGCGCATGCAGTCTTATTTGTCGGGAAGGTCAGGCAATTTCCATCAATTAGCGACCAAAAAAAAAGGGGGGGGACCCGCGTATCTCTTGGGAAGCAGAACCTTAGCAGATTCCAGATCTTATTCTTTCTGACTGTCAGATGTCAAGTCAGTCCGTCTGTCAGCCAGCAAGTCCGTCGTCAATCAGACACTCAATAAGTAGTATGTCCTTCTGTCGTGAGTGACCCTGAAGTTGTCGATCTGTGGCATCGTTCTTCCTTGCCTCCTCCCTTCTTTGAAACAACCCTGCACAAATGTACATGAAACTCGTTTGAAAATAATTGTCCACGTATTTTTGTGCTTGCCCCGTGCTGACCTGTCTGCCTGCCCGCTTTCCTGCGTCCGCTTGTCTGCCTGGTTGCCTTTCTCGGTTGTATCTGCTCATCTGCTTGTCGGTCTATCTGTCCATCTGCCTATCTGCCTGCCTGCCTGCCTGCCTGCCTGCCTGCCTGCGTGCCTGTCGATCTGTCAGTCGGACTGTCTGTCCGATTGCGTTTTTTTCTGTCTGCCTCCACCCTGTTTCTTTCTCTCTATAACTTTCTCTCTCTCTCTCTCTCTCTCTCTCTGTGTGTGTGTGTGTGTGTGTGTGTGTGTGTGTGTGTGTGTGTGACACAGTATGTCAAAATGTGTGTGTCTATGTATATGCAATCGTTACGGGTCCGCGGTGCGTGACTCCCTCTGAATCAAGCAGTGGTCCCTGGGCCCTGCATTATGAATGTTTTTTTTTTAAGAATCTGAAATTAAAGCTAGAAATTAAGGTTTTTAAAGATCAACTATAATTTGTAGTCTATAAACAATACAAATCGATCATTGCAAACAACATCTGTCACGTGCTAGGTCACGTGTAGTAGTAATATCTAGAGTAAAATCAAATTCATGTGACCAGAATAATTATTAATTTATCATTCACAACAAAAAACCTAGCAAAAAAAGCTTATTTCTATTATACTTAGTATGATATATGATCAATCAATTTACCAATCAATGATCAGTATAATATTGTTAAGTCGTTTTCAAGTGCATAACTAGGTTAGACTAGGTGTACATGATTAACTTATACAGGTATAAATCAGTGTTAATTATATTTAAATGGTAGCAGTGCTTTAGCGCACCACCTAGGACACCACTAAATCACTTATCACCTAGCTAGCTTATCACTCCCTTATTACTTATATATCATGCAGTAATTAGATGAGACCATAACTCTACAGCCATAACTTATTATACAGAGGTAATGGTTTGAATCGGTAGCTGTTTTAAACCTACTCCGGCACCTAGTCCGGCACTGACAGGGAGTCAGAGTACATTAGCCTCAGTATAAATTAAAATTTTAAAAGTTCTTTGTTAATCTAAATCTATCTAAACCTGCCGGTCGCATCAATCCGGTGAGTCGGTGACTTCGGAATTCATGAGGTTCATGTTTTTATATATGCTCTAGAGTCTAACTATATCATTGAAACTTGTGTGCTAATTAAGGTTTGCCTTAACTGAACGGACGCAAAACATCATCATCACGACTTTACTGTCTCGCATGTTTTAGAGTTGACCTCACCCCTAGACTGACCCTTGCCGCCCTCCTTCGGATTGGCTCTGAAAAGCCCGTTTACAGACGAACACCACCATGCATCCCTTTTGGCTCTTTCCTCGGTCACCAAAAACCAACGGTGGGCACGCACGGATGAATTGAATGCAGGTACCAACTAAGGTACAGACGAGGGTAGGAGGACACGCCCCCCCCAGAGCAGCCCCGTGACACATCCCGGCAGGAGAAGGAAGCATGCACTATTGGCCATCCTGCCCAACCACGGACATCTAGGGCAATTTAAAAAGAGAAGAGCCCTCGACTCGAAAGAGATGCCAGCTTCATCGTGCCCCTTTTTTCTTCGTTCTCGCACCCAGTCAGACAGACAATACACAGAGAGAACAATGGATCTACAAGAGGGACACAAAAGGGGAAATGTACTCTCTGTCTGCCCTCCGACTCACTCAATTCTATTCGTCAGTCGGCACGGACGCACAAAAGAACACAACGTCCATTCAATTCCGTTAGACTCCCTGCAGGCGTCGAAACATATTCTATTGATACAAAAAAAGGAAGAGACATCTCTTGGGCAAATCCGCTTCCGCTTCTCCCCCTCTCTTTCTTCCCATGATTTCTTCTGTTAATTGTCTTTCCTTTGATCCCTCCTCCCTTCCTTCACCTCTTCCGGAGGACCTCTATGACCAGGTTGACGTTCGCCTTCGCCATTTGTTCGAACGACTCCGTCTGCACGTGTCCATCGAATGGAACCAATTCAAATACACAAGGAAATGCAGGCACACACTGAGCATGCAGCAAACAGATGCAGCTGTGTCCACGTACATCTTCCGTCTGTCAGTCTCCTCACAAGATCCATACAACTCAGGCGGGGTGCTTCCAAGTTCTGTACGGAGTTGATGTGATGTCATTCGTGTCACTTTCTGAGTTCAAAAGTCTCTCTCTCTGTCTCTCTCCGCCTGCTTTCCTTCAAGTTCGGAAGGGAGGGAGGGAGGGAGGGAGGGAGGGAATGGAGGAAAGGAACGCCCGCTTGCTCACTCACTTACTCAGTGGGAGGCTTAACCTGGAAGATCACTTGATCGTCGTGATGATGAAATGCAAGAGAGAAACAGACAAACAGACAGACAGACAGACAGACAGACATGAAGATGGAAAGAAACTGACCCTTGACACCTGATCGAAATTTCGGAGGAGAAAGTCCAGACAACGCGACCGGAGGCCCACGGCATTGTGTTGGTCTGCCGCCTGCACGCACACACACACACACACACACACACACAGAGAGAGAGAGAGAGAGAGAGAGAGAGAGACTCACACAATCAATCAATGAGAATTGAGAGTCCATCAATGTCAAATTATTTCTTCCTTCTATTAGCCTGTAGCTTGCTTCCGTCAGTGAGCCTGCGACACTTACCACAGAGTCGCTGAAACTCGTCGACAGAATCAAAAATGAAAAGACGCAACGATCAGTTCAGACCAAAAAACTAGACCAGCCCAGACGAGAGCAAAAAAAAAGAGAAGAGACAGAAGTCTTTCTCTGCCTGAAGGCGTCATGCAAGATGCCCCCCCCCCTCCCAGCCCACACACACACACACACACACAGAGAGAGAGAGAGAGACTCCTTCCTACCTGAAGAATCGATGCAGCGTTCTCCACGTCGATTGATTTCAGGATTCGGCTCTCGCAGAGGACCTTCAGCCTGCTCATGCAGTCGGACAGATGGATGAAGTGAGGTCAGGTGCGGACGAGTGGAAAAAAACATGCACTCTGTCTGTATTCATTTTTCTTCTCTCCTTGGGAGTTGTACTGCAAACGCCTCAAAGCCCCCCACCAGAGAGACCGTCAGTCAGTCGATCGATCGGTCTGAAAAGAAAGGGCAGAGATCAACCAAGCGGGCATGAGAGGATGCTGTTGAAGGCATGAGAGGATTTGTTCCAACAACAGTCTAATGGGCATTCATCAACTCCTTCTAATCAAATGCCAACGCCTGTTCTAGAGCTTTTTCCTTTTCATTCGAGGAGCTTCTAGGGGTCTGACAAGCACTTTCCCTTCAATCGGAACGCACACACCGAGACACCCATGAACCCATTCGGCCAACAATCGATACCTACCTTATGCTCCAAGTCTCTCTATTTTCTATCGGGGATACAAAAAGAAGCAAACAGGGGAAAAGCATGAACAAGAATTAGGGCCTGACCGACCTGTCAATTCCGAACTGGTCTGCCGCCACAAACACGTCCATGGCTTGCTGCAAGAAATTATCCATACCCGTCACAATGCACAACATAAGATAAGCTGTCAACCTGTCTTTCAAGCCATTTCCTGCGGCTTCGATAGAAATGCAATAATGCCAACGAACACGTCCACGTTTCGCTACACGTTCTCACGAGAGGAGGAGAGTTTCCGTCCATTTCCGTCCAAGACGACAAAAAGTGCGCAAACAAAAATTTCGGCTCTTCTTCATCTATCTCCCTTTTCCTCGTGTTCCGTGAAAGCAAACAGTCAGCTGCGAAACCAAGAGAGAGACTCACAGGCAGGCAGCCAAAAAGAAAACAGAGAGAGCAAAAAAGAGAGAGACTCAGTCAGAAAGACGGGTAGAAACACAGGTCGACAACTTAAGCAGAGAGACCTGACCGACCAACCGACAGCCAGACTGACGTCTAGAGGTATCTCGAGGTTGTCAGTGTAAAGGTATTGAAGGAGGCTCTTGAAGACTTCTTTCGAACAAAGCTGGATCTCGACCTGCATCCAAGAATGCATTGTCAGGAAAGCAATCAAATTGATGATTTCATGGAGAGAGAGGGAATCAGTGCTGTCGAGACTCCTCAGGGAGAATCAAAACTCACACAAACGTTCAGGTTTCAGAGCTTACCCGAGAGTCCCCTCGATGGAAGACAGAGAAATGAGAGAGACACGGGGAGCCCCCATTCACTGCCTTTCTCGTCGGTTGCCTTTAGTGAGTTGACTCTTTTTCTTTGTGCGTGTTGTTCTTGCCTTCCTTGCACGGCAGTCGCAAAAAAAGAAGTCGAACCCCAGCCTCGCTAAAAAAAATGGGGGAACCATGACTTCTTGACTTGCTTTTCTGGCCGTCCTTCCTTCAAGCCGCTTGCTTTTTCTCTCTGTCACTGTTTGTTTCACTGATCAGTGTTTCTTTTTCATATCTTCGCTCTCTGTCAATTCCGAAAGGGGTGAAAAACGGACCCGCTTCTTCGTGCTCTCAGCGAATCCCCCGAGAAACAGCGTCCTGCAGACAAGCCAGACAGGTGGTAAGAAAGGAAAGAGAAGAAAAGCGACACAAGGGGGGGGCTACAGGATAAAAATCCTCTGTTCTCTTTCTTGTTTCCTTTTCTACTTGTTTGTCCAGGTCAGCAGCGGCAGGCAGAAGGAGGGAGAGAGAGAGAGAGAGAGAAGATGCCGTGATAAAAACTTGCAGGCAGAGGAAACCTGGCAATTTTTTTCTCTCTGAGCACAAAGGAACCACCCAGTCGAGCCAGAGCGCCACGAGGTGTACGGAAGGAAGACACTGATGCATCCATCCATGTACAGACAGACACAAGCAAGGCACAATCAATTTGAAAGAGCGTACCTGAAATATGAACACCTGGCACAGACCATCTTGTGAGCCCTGATGACTTCTCCATCCACAACAAATTCAACATCGGCAAAGTCCCCAGAGTCCAAGAATTCCTTCAGGTCACCCAGAATTGTGGAGGGGGGAATCTCGACGAGGGTTTCTGCAGGCAGGCAGACAGGCGTGATCGAAGTGCGCTCATCAGTGCTTCTTTGTCTGAGCCCAGTACATTAATCGTGTCTGAGCCCAGAAATTAAGAAAAAAGTTGGAAGTCCCACCTTGCAAGCCTTTCGGTTTGAAGATTGATCAGAAAGTTAAGACGCCAGCGAGCGAAACAACAAACAAAGAATGCACACAGAAACAAAACGACCCGCATGGAGCAATTGAAAGGCAGAAAGGGGGCTGGAATGTCTGAGAAAAGGATTTCTTTTATTGGCAGGCAGGCGGGCCCCCGTTCGATTCTTTCCGCTTTGTATGACGCCTAAGGGGAGAAGAAGAAACAAAAATCTTACAGGGGAGGACGGAGAATGATGGGCAAGAGAGTGACGAACAAGAGTCCATCAAGAGACCCCACGGACCCACCCACTGTGCGAACACTTTTTCATATACCCGCAAGCTGTGCCCCAACTCACTGACCTTCTTCAAGTCTCACTTGCTTGAAGTCATTCAATCGCGTCTGTCCGTCATACCCCCCAAACACAAACAGTGAAGTCCTCCACACAACCCCTGTGTGACAAAAACGCGCAGCCACCTGGAAGGACCCAGAACCCGTCGCCCCCTGCGCAGCCGACTCCCCACTCCTCGCACTGTTGCCTCCCCCCCCGGAGGTCAACCCGATCCACCCAGACCCGGCTGGACGATCAGTCGGCAGTCTGTGTGTGTCACTCATCCCCTCATTCGAATAAGCCTGCTGCAAGAGAGCCAGTCTGTCTGCAGGTGCGGGCGCTGTGGAGGGTCGGTCCGTGCCCAAGCTTCCCGCATCTGACGCAGGGCCTGAGCCTCTTCCATCTCTCAGAGGCGTTCCCGCACCCGCGCCTACATGGGCAGTCGAGTGTATGGCTCCTATCTTGACCTTCGTCCAGTCGCCTGTGACTGGCTCCTCCGGATTGTTCGCCGGGGGGGGCTCTGTGAAGGAAGGGAAGTGGAGGGAAGAGTTTTTGGACGAGAGGAAAAAGAGGCAGTCAGTCCAACGCTTTTCCCTTATTTCTGTCCTTGCCTCGTTTGCTTTTAAAGGAGCGCAGTGCCTTTTCTCTGGTCCGTCTTCGTGGTTCCTCAATTCTCCTGGAAGAGAAAGAAAGGGTGACTTCGTTTTTCTCCGTCAAGAACTCTTCGCATATCGTCTCAATTTCTCTCTTCCTTCGCTTTCTGCTGTGTTCGTTCCCACTCGCCCTGTTTTCTCCCCACTTTCTTTTATTTTTTCCTCTTTGATGAAACAGAGAGAGAAAGTGGGAAAGCCTGAAGAAGCCAGTCAGTCTGTATGTCTGGTCTTCTGTCTTTTTTGCGAGAAATAAGACTCGACTGACTGACTGACTGACTGACTGACTGACTGACAGACAGACAGACTGACTGATTAGAAAGTGGAACAAGTCGTTCCTCGCAATTCCAGTTGAACCCCCAAACAGATACAGAGAGTCACCAAGCACAACTGCGGCATGACTGTCACGAGCCATTGGAGGACTTCCACCTGCATGCAAAGCGTACATGCACACACACAGAGATACTCACAAAAACGCTCGATTCCCTTCCTCCCTCAACTGGTCCAATGCCGCTTCCATGTTTTATCACAAAAAAAAAGGCGTTGACAATTGGAGAAACCAAGACGCCCCCACCTAGCTTCGTGCCCGGACGCGTCGCACTACCAGAGAACTTTTACTTCACAAGAAATCTCTCTCCCGCCACCTCCTGAGCCGCCAGCCCTCCCCTCTGACCAGCCAGAGAGGCTAAACAACGTGCGACTTCCTCACAAAAAAACGCCAATCATGAACCATTTCCTGCATGATCGAAGCGTCAGACTGCCCCGTGAGCATGCGTGCACGCAAAGAAAAAGAACTGCTGACCAGACGAGTCATACACAATTTGCGTCCACACCCGAGAGCTCAGGTTGAATTCCCAGAAATCGTCCAGGTGCCTCTGTCCATCGTGACCCCCAAAAACGAGCATGCGGTCCCTCCAACAACTTGCAGAGGTACGGTATCTGCATGTAGGAGAAAAATTAAGAGGAATGCATTGATGGGTGGACGAAGACTATGGCCCACAAAAATGGCGCCAAAGCCCCCAAAAGGAAGACCACGGCAATCATTCAGAAGCCCGTGAACGTGTGAAATCTAGCTGATGCGCTCGTGTATGACATTGCACCTTTGTCATCTGAGTACTTGCATGAGTCACTCACGCACATGCGCATGCCAAGATGCGCAACTCATGAGGGAGAAACGGGAGAAGCAACTGAGAGAGCCAGAGAAACAGAAAGGCGTACGGTTACGACCTCAGCTTGATCATTCATCTTGTACCTATCCTTTCCTTTCTCAATTTAGGCAAGAGGGAAACTGGATTGATTGAATCAGCCGGAACAGAGGTCGAGGCACGAAGTCACCGACCGACCTGGCACGGGGCAGGCTCTGAGTCATGTCCCTCTGAGTCAGGTGGCTGAAGTCCTGTTGGGACCATCTCTTTGTGTCTGCAGAGAAGACGAGAAAGAAGAGATTAGGAGCCACAGCGTTCAGCACACACAAATATCTGGCGGACAGACATACAGAGAGTCAGGCATATAGACCGGCAAAGGCTTTTCCCTGTCTCATCTTCTGCTTTCTCTTGTTGGCAGACTACCGATACATCAGACAGATAAACAAACAGACAGGGCATACAAACTAACTGACCGAGGTCATATTGCCAGAGATCGTTCCTGTAGTTCCCGTCGTACCCCGCGAAGATGTACACGGAGTCCTCAAACACGATGCCGCTGTGGGAATGTCTGCAGACAGTGAGAATGCATGCGTGCGACGTCTGACGGATGCACGGCTACGTGCGAATTGAAAGTAAGTGAGCGATCATAAGCCGCTTTACACACAGACAAAAAAAAAGCGGAGCGGACGCCCCCCCCCACCCTGGTCCTCCAATTTGCTTTGCAGAACGAACGAACGAACGAACATATTGTAGAAGGCATGCAACAGACGTCTTTGGAACTCCTGAAGGAAACACATGAAGAGGGAAATGAAAAAGGCGTACGTACATTCCATCTCCAAAAGGCAAAAAAAAAGAACGCAGACCTTGCAGACGGCCCCACACCCTCCGATGGATCTCGCCACAGAATGCTCCACTCGTTTTTCTCTGCACACAGACAGACAGAGAAGACGGTTCTCTCCTACATGACATGCACGTATGCTGTCACAAAGAGCCTGTGCAGATGCAGAGGGATGTTTTAGGATCAGAGCAGAGAGCAAGGTTGAGGTTGTGACCTCCGCAAGAATTACAAATCGACATGGATAGAGCATACAAGAGTCCAGATGCAATGCCCGGCCAACTCAGAGAGAAGAAAAGGACAGCCAAAAAAGAGTCGCTGCGCGCAGAAGGTCGACAGAGACTCAGCCACACGAACAAACTGCTTTTTATCACACATGAACGAACTGAGAACAGGAGTCTATCTTCTCGAAATGCATGTAGACAGAAAGACAGACTGACCCCACCAACCGACCTGCATCGTACTGCCAGAAATCAGAGACGCGACTGTTGCCGTCATAACCTGCATGCAACGAGCGAGTCACTCAGTTAATCAATCATTCATTCATTCAGTCAGTCAATCATTAAGTCAGTCAGTCAGCCAGTCAGTCAATCATACAGTCAGTCAGTCAGTCATTCAGTCATTCAATCATTCATTCAGTCAGTCAGTTGGTCAATCATTCAGTCAGTCAATGGTCGAGCGCACAGGCAAATGCAAACGGAGGATGGTTTTGCAGATAGCAGCCCTCCCTCCCTCTCTCTCCCCCCCCCACCCCACACACTCTAGACTGCAAAGAAAGAGTTGACCAAGCGACTGCGTCAATTCATGGGGCGGAGTATATGCAGTCACAGAATTAAAAAAAGGCAAAAAAACAAAAAGAGAGGCGAAAAAAAATGCCAAAAGTCCGGCAGCGGGCGAAGAAACTAAACAGAGATCGAGACAGAGGAAAGTAGGCACACGAACCTCCAAACAGGTAGATGCAGTTCCTTCGTTCGTGTGCCACAGCAACGTGTCGATCTCTGCAGAGAAAGGAAGAACAGTCACCGCGTGCACGCGCTCCTGCAGGCTGTTGAGGCGCCGCGAACCGTCAACCAACTTTAACACCACGCCCGGACCTTTGTCACCGCCCTGACAGAGGAGGCACCTGGCCGGGCGGCCGCGTCTTTGTTCTCTACAGTGGCCCGAGGGGGGACCGACCACTGCCTGCTTTCACTTACCACACGCTTGCCGCTGCGGCCTGGAGGGGTTCGCATGGTCGGACCCGCCTGACACTTCGTGTGCCGTGGCCGGGGCCGCGTGCATGCAGGACCTCTCCAGGTGCTTGTGAGACAATTTCCGACCCTTGCGGGAAGTGAACTCGGGACTTACGGGTGTAAGTTGAGCATTCTAACCAACTGAGCCGATCAGAATTTTTCATATGCTTGCATGTGACAGGGGCTTTAGTTATATATATAGGTGCAGGCAAACGGTCAATGCATGGAGTGTAAAAACGCTTTCCGGGACACAGTTTGGGGACTTTTCGGGACCTTCCTCTGACTGTGACTGCTGGCAATGAAGCAGGATTTTGGTGGAATGGAAGCTGCATGGCTGTTTGCACTTGCAATGCGAATTATAAAGCGACCGGCTCATCCATGCGGAGAGACCAGGCGATGAGTCCAGTGCAAAGCCTCGATCCAGATTTTTTGGAGTAGAAAAGAGAAGAGAGGAGAACATCCTTCCACACTAATCCCATTCCCCGTTTTTCTCATGCCATCAAACCTTCTCTATCCTTCTTTTAAAAGAGATGTACTGCACCTCGTCATGCAACCTGTCTGCCTGCAATCTGTCCATGCCCTCACCCCCTTCGTCCATCTCACCTTGCATTCGGGTAGTCGTGGGTGTTGGTTGGAGTGAGGTTCTCCCACTTCCTTGCCTCTGCACTCACTCACCCACACAATGAATCAATTCATCAATCAATGGATACGATACACAGCCAGGAAAGCAGGCAGAGCTTCTATGAAGGCACAAAAAAACAGAAAGGAAGATGATATCAGTCTATGGTTCATTCAATACCCTACAGACGTGTGCCTGCAGAGTCCAGGAAGGAAACCTTTCTTTGATCCTACACCACAACGTCACACGTCGAGCTAGCATTCACGAGCAATGGACAAACAAAAAAAAGAACTCGACAAATGGCCGATAGAAGGAAATCGACCGTTGAGGAAAAAGGACAAACGTGTGCTTTTCACCTTCTTGTTGAACTTCTCTCGTATTTCTTGAACGTCCTGCTTGTTTCTGCATTTGTCTTTGTCTTCTTCCCCCCACCGCCCCTTGAACTCCTCCCGTCCACCACCTCCTCGTACCTCACGCTCATGCAAACACTTCACACATTCTCGATGCATTTCTGGCATCATATTTCATTAATAGAATCCCAACGTTGCCTGCCGGACTGACTGACTGAAATCGTATCTGAAGAAATCGTTCACGCGCGACCCTCCGTCGTAGCCTCCGAAGACGTACATATGCTCCCTCAGTGTCACAGCCACGTGGAGAGACCTCTGCATGAATGCATTTACTTTCACACAGAAAATATATGTATGAAGAAACATCATATATGAAGAATTACATGCATACACAGCCACGTGGAGAGACCTCTGCATGAAGATATTGCAATCCGTTGCACATGCATCGGGTGACGGAAGAAAGGAAGCGAAAAAAAGAAACAACGAAAGATGAATAGACAAGCAAGAGGGTAGACGACACCAATGAGCCAAATGGGTCAGGGATGGAGGGATGGAGGAGGGGTAGGGTGGAGGAACTGAAGAGAGACGGACAAAGAGGAAGACCCAGGCAAATTAAGGAAGACAAGACCTAGGCACGCGCCGAAACACAAGAACAACAAGATACTGCGAGACTGCTGCCTGTCCATGCGGGTGTGTGTGACCCCTCACACATATCCAATAACATTTCTCCCTTCTCGACATTCTTCTTTCCTCACAGAGAGAGACCCGAGGATGACAGGAAGACAAAGACAACGGACAGTAACTGGGGTTTCATAAGAGCGTAGGCAAGCATTCAGTATGCACCCACACCCTGTGACAGACAACCAACAGATAGGCAGGACGGCGCGCGGAAGAACGTGAAGGAAGAAATGCATGCGGACAGAGACACTCACGCAAACAGGGAGGCTGCCCAACAGTCAGAGACCGATGGAGACGGCATTGCGGACTGACAGACTGACTCTGCAGGGAGGCGACCCTGTTGCGACGACATCTCTCCAGACTCGGAGTGGAAGGGCGTCCTGGCTGTTGCCTGCCATGTCCATAACCTTCTTGGATGTGTTCCTGGCTCGTTTATTTTCCTTCTGTGCGTCCAAGAGAGGTGGGAAGCAGCAGACCGAAGACGAAGCTCGGCAGACTGAGCTGCAGACTTCAGAGCAAGCACAACCTTGTTATCAACAACGGATACAGACAACAGCCCTCTTCGCGTCCTTTTCAGCGTGCTTGCCCTGTGTTCTTACTCTACAACAAGCAATGGCATGCTGAGGAAGGCTGGAAAGCAACATCGAGTGAGAGAGAGATCTGTCATCATCGATCTGTCCCATATCTGTCCCACGAGAATCACTGCGAGATTTTCGACCTCGAGGGACCGCGCCGCCAGCACTCGCAGGCGGGCCGCGGCCGCGCGGGGTTTGGACGCTCTCCGGTCTCCTGGCCAGTCTTTGTGGAACATTGTGGAACTCCATGGAACTCCATAATACTCCATAGACTTCCAGATGATTTGTCGAGCTTGAAGGTGGAAGGTGCAGGACCGTCTTGTGTGATTGCATGTGAATCCGGGGAGAGCAGCCGTCATTGTCTCGCTCTTCCTTTTGCAAGAAGACTTGTGACTGGCTTGTTCAGTCTGGTAGCCGTCTCCTCGTCTCAAATCCTCTCTCCAAGGTTGTCCTAGCTGTTCCAGGTCATGAGCTCGCAGGACGAGCTTCGGCGCGACTCTCTACATACAGAGTCAGTCCAAAATGTAGTTTCCTCCTGGCTGCACTCGTTATGTGGTGCTGTGCGTGTTATTTTTCCGTCTGTGTAAGACGACATGGTCTGTGTATTCGTCTTCCTTGGTCCTCCAAGTGAAGTTTTTCTTTGTCCAGTGCAGATTTTCCAGCCTCTTCACTGATTCACCTCATCGACTTGGTCCTTGTTTTATCCCAATACTTTTTTTTTCCTCTTTCATCCGTCTTCTCGCTCGCAGCATCTTGACTTTTTCAAATCAGTATTCTTTGCGGACGCAAAGAAGACTCAGAGAACTTCACCGACCAATCAGTCCAACTCCGTGCGTACGCACGAAAGCGGTATGAATTTTTCACACCAGCCGCCTCATCTGGGCCTTGTGCCCCCTTGCGCTGTGGTCCCCTTTCTTCCTCACAGGGGCGCCTCCACTCCGCCTCTGCGTCTGCTCGGTCCGGACGACCAAAAAGGGAAAACGGACCCTCTCCGCACACAAACGACCGCCTATCGCGAGGATTCATGCTCCTCACAGAGTGTGCAGAGCTCTCGAAAGAGATCACTTTTGGATGAAGATGAAGATGAGAAGGAGGAGGATCAGAACAGGAAGATCAAAGAGGCCTCAAAAGCGCCTCACACTCAGACAGCATTGCCCATGGACCGTATTCCAGAGTTCCCGAGTGTCACATCACCGACTCTCAGAGAACTTTTCTCCTGCGATGGAGGGGGGCAGGCACTCTCTCCGGTCTCCCTCCCCTGCATGCAACACTCAAAAGTGATCCCAGAGGACAAAGCGTCGTCTGCACCTGGTGAGGTTTTTGCTCCACTTTCCGTGAAGGGGAACGGGAAGAGAAACAGAATGGACAGGGGAATTCTACTAGCGGCAGTGCGAGGAGAAGGCGAGATCGCCCCTTGTTCTTCGCCCCTTTCTCCCTCTTCTTTTTCTCTGCCCTCCCCACCCCCCACTTCTCCCGGGTGGGTTCTTCCACCCGTAGATGAGGAACTGCAAAGGGCTTTGAGGGTTCAGGTGAGAGTGGGTCTTCTGAGGAGGAGAGCAGGGTGGGGGAGAGTTTCGGAGAACAGAAGACAGAGGAAGGCGGAGAGGGGCCACTGCCGGACAAGGCCTCCCTGCTGGATGAGAGAAGAGATCTGGAAGAGCTGAGGAGAGCCGGGGAGTGGGGGCGTCTCTGCTGGGCGACAGATTTCGCTTGTTTTTTGTGAGGCTCTTTTGAGGGAGGAGGGTGGAGAGTGCATCATGGGGAAGATCAAAAAGAGCTGCAGAAGAATAACGTGGAGAAGATTATTCTTCTGTATCTGTTTTTGCTCTTCGAGATTGTGCGAGAAAGTTTTGAGGTGGTCGAAATTCAGAAAGCAACCAGTATGTGTTGAAAGAAGGGGACAAAAGTGTGGGGTTTAGAAAAGGGTAATGGTGTTATCGGGTTTCTTAATCCGGTCAAAAAAGCAATGCGAGTTTAAGAATCTCGGCACTTCTCCTTGTGGTAGAACAGAATTGTAAGAGAGAGAGAAATGCATGATGGCCGGATGAAGGTATGGATGAATAAAGTTTTTGGGTCTCACGGGAATCGATAAGATCGAATGAATGAATTGAATGGCACGCGCCTTTGGGTCTGCTCTCTCTCAGATTTTGTTTCTGCCTCTCTTCCTCTTTTACCCCTTTACTCACTTCTGTCGATTCTTCTCCCCTCTAGCTCTCTTTGTACCTTCTCCCCCCTCCTCTCTCCCTCTCTCTCGTTTCTTAGTTCTTGACACGGTCAATTGTCTGTTGGACCGCTGCTCTTTACCCCTCTCTCATGCGAGTGTTTGCTGCTACGCTGCTGCTGGAAAAAACTCATGCATCCACCCCCTCACCGATCCAATGGTCTCTCTCTCTCTCTCTCTCTCTCTCTCTTTCTGTCTCTGTGGCGTGAGTGGGTAAGGGTTGCGGAAGTAATGAAAGGCCGGAGTCTGAAGGTGGGAGGGAACGAAGGAGCGCGACCGGAAGGATTGTCGATGTAGAGAAGAAAAAGAAAATCGCAGTATGAGCAGGAGAAAAAAAGAAGACAGGGAGCGAGGCGTATGTGCTCGTCGCTCAATTTTTCGTTCCTCTGCAACTGCGCCATCGTGTCTTCTTTCGCCCTCCTTCGAGTTGCTCTGCTCATTCTTTCACTCACCAGCTGTTAGAATCGTCATTTGATTGTCCTTCCTCCTTTCTGCCCTGCTTCCTAAGACCCCATGAGCGTGAATCTTCGTGTCGCCCTCTTCCCCCCTTTCTTTCTGCTTTTCCAGAAAGGCTTCATTGCATTTGCATGAATTTACAGAGAAGAACTTTTGAACCTGGGGGGCAATTTTTAAAGAGCGATGAAGTCACATGAACGAGGAAAGGAGGCTCAAGAAGTGAACAGGGTCCCCTTGGAGACCTGACAGTATCAAGCTACCTGTGCGAAAGGGGGAAAGGAAGGAACTTACGATTATTCATAGATGCAGGGCGTAAGTACGTATGCATGGAACAGTCTTCTTCTGCATAAAATTTTAAAGTGAACACATGGAATTTATGCGAAGGGAGAGAGAGAGAGAGAGAGAGAGAGAGAAAGACCTCTCAGTGAACATCGTCGAGGAAAGGATCGGTGGATATGAACGGTGGCTGGGTGGGGGGTGATGACGGAAAAGAGGCACGAACGAACGAATGAGGAAGAATGGGGAGAGCGAACGGAAATAGACAAAAAGAAAGAAACAGAAAAAGAAAGAAGCAAAGAAAAAACGAAAAGATCCCTGGTTGGCTGCAGTGGAACTCTGGCAGAGGAACGTGCATGCAGGGAACGCATACGTAGACAGGGACGGAGGGAGGAAGAAGAGGAGAGGAACTGCCACCTTGAGATGCGCAGTTGATGGACGGCAGAGACGCATTTTGTCGTTTGCCTTCTGCAATTTAAGGAAGAAAAGAGTTGTTCGAGATTTGATTACACTGCCTTCGCATGTGCTCGAACGCTGCGGCACTGCAATACGAGGAAATGTATGAAAGATCAGGAGAGAGACGGTTGTCAGCGAATCACTGCTTTTTTGGTTGCTCATGTCTCTTTTTGCTCCCGGCAGCTTTTTGGTTTTGGCTTCGCATCATTTCTCTGGAAGTGGTTTTTGGTACTGTACGCTTGATGTACTTTTCTGTCTGTTTCATCTTATCGTGGCATTGTGTTTTTTGATTCTGTACGGATTCTCTGGCTGCTTCTCTGTCTCGATTTTTTGTGTCCACCTGAGTGTTTGTCTTGTTTCAGCTTTCTTGTCTTGTCTGTGTGGTTGGGGGAAAAACCTCGGGCCGCTTCTTCTTTCTCTTCCTGGTTCTCTTTTCCCTTTCTCTCTGTCTGTCTGTCTGTCTGTCTGTCTGTCTGTGCTTTCTTTCTTTCACTTCTACCTACCTTTCTTCTCTCCTTCCTTCCTCCCTCCTTGCTTCTCTCTCTCTCTCTCTCTCTCTCTCTGTGTGTGTGTGTGTGTGTGTGTGTGTGTGTATGAGTGAGACAGAGAAAGCAATGGAGATAGAGGGACAGAGGGCAAGAGAGGCAGAAGGAGAAACAGAGAAAAAGAGTCCCCCGTCCCTTGTTTGCGTGAACAACTTCCGAAGAGAGGGAATGAATTGAGTTTTGATCAGATTATTATTAGTCTGCTGTTGTTGTTCTTTAAATTTTCTCCCCCTTCTTCTTCCTGCTCGTTGTTTACTCTCCTCCCTTGCGCTTTGGCATCTAAGTGAGATTCTCGCACGCAATGAAGGCGTGGATGCAAGAAAGGACGGAAAGAAAAGATTTCCACATGTTCTCCATCCTAGCTTCTATAATCGACAACGCAAACAGGGCTCCTTCTAAGGCTCCTTGCAAAAAAAAGTGGGAAGACAGGTTTTTTATTAAACCTTTTTCTTCCTTGATGATTGATATGACTAAATGACACTGAGACTGAATGAGTGTGCATTTTCTTCTGTTCACTCTTTGGTCAAATTTCCTTAATCCATGCAGTCCTTAATGCATTGTGTATGTATATGTTTTAAACCGGAATCATGTTCGGATCATGTTCCGATTCTTCCGAATAGCATGCAAAAGACCATAATAAGTTTGAAGTTTTTCTACCATGCATATAAAACCGGCCGGGTTAAAGTTTTAAGGAATTTAATGAGATTAATTAATGTTCGGAACTGTGTAATGCCGGGAATTAAGTGATAAGTGATTCGTAAGGAGGTAGCTCCTCTTCTCCTAAGTGAGCGCACTTAGTTAGGTTAGATCTCTACTACGGAAAGTCTGTTAGTGCAAGGTTCACTTCCAAACTGCTTCTAGAAGCTTTGCAAGCAACTGTTGTTTACTCAATCCAGGCTATACGCAGCTGACTGAATTAATTCCACTTTATTTCTATTTTATTTAATTCTCTTCTAATACAGACTGGCATGGCGGCGCCTCCATGAGCCTGCGTGCATGTGTTGGTCTCTGAGCTGCGGGCGTCCCGTGCGGCGGCGGTGTGCGTTAGTTCGGCTCACCCCGGGATTGGCCGGTCCCGTGGCTCGCCTCACTATGTTACGTGCCCCTCCCCCTTGGAGCGTGTGTCCCACGCGCTCTGTCCTTCTTCTCAGCTTTTCTGCGGTTAACTGCCAACCAAAATTGACC
>JAHBMJ010002282.1:87500-102676 GCA_018398765.1 Chromera velia | reverse complement strand
CAGAGAACAGAGAACACTGACAGACTGATTTCAGGATATGTGATGTAGCATAATTGCAGGCAAAGCCCGGCAGAGCTAAGCTCAGATGCATGTATGGCTGTATTGGTGAGCCAATACATTTTTTTCTTATTTTTTTAATACGTTCGCATAGCAAAATTCAAGGGCAGGGGTCTATATAGCTCGAAAAATTAGGCTTTTGTATAATATACTATGCATTTGCGGCCATCTCCCTTTATAAGTTGGTCACCTAGAGCGTGACTATTTTTCTTCATCAACTTCGACCCCGGGCAGTAGCTACAGCAGACCGACGGACAGTGATTAACAGTGATTGTTGGGCGAGATTGGCTATGCAGCTTCGTGTCAGATTGAAAGACTGACTTCAAGGAACGAAATCATCGTCGTAATTAGTCGTAATGAAAGGTGATGAATCCGCTAGTGGGCAAGTTAGCGAGCTATACGGGGCTCTACATACACATAACTTACTTGAGTCTACTTCGATACTCGTCTGTCGGGTCCTTCATTATCACTTCGAATCGTTCTGGTAAGATCCTTTCTGTATGGCTTGTCAAGTAATTCTTGCTTCGCATGTATGCAGGTCTGTATCGCTTTCCAAGTGAATTCAGATACATACATGGATGCAACGTCACGCCTGTTTCCATCTTTCTATCTCTGTATGTTCACGCTTTATGCTTCTTTCTGATACTGAGATCAGTCTCACTTCTATTGCCATCTGTTATTGATGTGTTGCTTTGACAGTGTTGCTGCAACTGTATTGTTTGCACCGTTAAGACTGCCGCACGCCTGACGCACGCTCGGCGGGCCATCCGTTCTGTGGGTCCGCTCCCGCGGCTGCGCGCGCGCCTGGCCCGTCCCACGGCCTGTCGCCGTTTTTTGAATTAGGGCACAACAACCACTCCCCCCCCTAACTCTGCTCGTCCTCGAGCAGATCTTGAAAAAAAAAGGACACAAGTCAACATGACACAAACCACTTGACCCTCGGGCCTCCCGATGTCCCGCCAGGTCTGCCAATCCATCAATGGACATCAACGCAATAGGGGAATGAAATGACCAAGCAAAATTAATTGACTTGATACGTGACTCTTTCTTTCTCCTTCTCAAAGTCCCGAACAAGATTAGGGGCCTGCACCTTCTCTTCTGGCATCCATGCGAAGGTACCGTTGTCAAACGAGACCCGGTACTCTTCCGTTCCTTCTTTTTCTCGAACAGCCAGAATGCGGGTGGGCTGAGGTTTCCCTCTCTTCTTGTTTCCAGCACTGCTTTCTTTCACTTCTTCTTTCTCCACCTCCAATTCATCCCCCAATCCTAATTCATCCAAAAGGTTATCCTTATCGGGGTCTTCTCCGACCCGGAAAGATGACTTGGGGGTCACCGTGCCTGGGGGAATTCTCTCTCCCCTTTCCTTCTCAACGGCTGACGCCCTTTCCTCAGTCTCTCTCTCCACTCTCTTCGCCGGCTGCCACAACATCAAACGATCCGTGCTAATGACGTCTCTCTCTTTTCCTCCCAGAGGGCGAATGACAGCAACATGCGGTCGGTCATGAGGAACCGCAACCACCACAAATGTCTGTCCCTCTTCAAATTTCATTACAAATTTCGGCTGTTTCCCCAAATTCGGCGTCGGCTTTCGAAGAAGTACACGATCCCCTACACGGAATTTCTCTGTCATCTGAGAGGGATTCCTGCGCTCTCTTGTCTGCTTTTCCCTTTCTGCCCTTCTCCTTGCCCTGTCAACTCTCTCAATCCGTTGCTGCCTGATGAATCCTGCATACTCATCATAACAGACACGCGGTGCTCTCGCGCCTTCGGGAACGGGCGTGACCCGAAGAATGCTCTGAGGGTTATGTGCGAACACAAGACCGAACGGAGAGTACCCTGTCTCTGCATGCCCCGTCGTTCTGTAGGAGGCTAGGAAGGGCTGTAGATACAAGTCCCAATCCCCCCTAGAATCCCTCCTCTCTTCATTAACCTGTTTTCCTAACCCCTGCACCAAGGTTTGGTTGAATCTCTCTGGGATCACGTTGCCCTGTGGGTGGTAGCTGGTGGTGGTCAAGTGATAGGCTTTCACCAGCTTGAGCAACTCTTGCACAATCTCTACAAGAAAATTTGTTCCTCGGTCAGAAACAAAGGTCTGAATAAATCTATACCAACAGATAATTTCTTCAAAGAGGATCTTCACCACCTTCCAAGTGGGGACCTCAGGCAATGCAAACACCTCAGGCCACCGGGTCAAAGCGCACGTGATGACAAGCATGAATCGGTTCCCCCTCCTGGACATCGGAACAGGGCCGACCACATCGATGCCGACTCGCTGGAACAGTCGGGAGAGAACGGGAAGAGTCTGTAGGTTTCGGTTCTTCGGCTGATTCCTTCTCTTTTAACATGGTCGGCACTTGTACACCCACTCACGTGCGTCTTTTCTCAAACGGGGCCACCAGAATTTAGTGAGGAGTCGCTAAGAAAGTCTCTTGACTGCTGGGTGCCCGCCCATTGGGTGGTCATGATGCATGGTCAGGACGGTGTCCCTCAACACCGGAGGGACATACAGCTGCTCAGCCCCCCCCTTTTCATATCGATAGAGGAGCCCGTCCCTGACATCAAACGAATCCTCCTGTGCCATCATATTTTTGCGTCGGCTCGTTTCCACTGGGAGCGTTCCTTCCTGCAGATACCTGAACAGATCAGAGACAAAGGGATCAGAGGGAAGCGCAGCCTTCACTTTGTCCACAAAAGGAACTGCCGCTGCCAGAGGGCTGACGCTCCCTACCTCTACCCCTACAATCGATGCCTCCAAACCTGAACGAATCGGGATACTCCCATCTACGGGGAGGTTGCAATGCCTGCAGAAAGGGGCTCCTGTATCCACACTATGCTCTGCAGGAAGCGGTATGCGCGAAAGGGAATCGGCATCCGTATGGGCTTTTCCATCCTTATGAAAAAATTTCGGTACGTACTCCTGCAAAGCCCGAGCCCATTTCCCCACTCTCTCATTCGCCAGTTTGTTCTTCTACATCGCTAAGTTTGGCTTGTGATCTGTTTGGACAAACACCACGCTGCCTAGCAGGTAGTGCCTCCACTGTTGGCAGCAATAGACTGTTGCCAATGCTTCCCTCTCGTGTGCTCCGTACTTTGGTTCTGCCCCCACAAGCGCCCTGCTCGCATACGCTATCACTCTCTCTTTTCTATCCCTCACCTGCACAAGAACTCCCCCGATGGACATCTGACTCGCGTCCGGCTTTACGATGAATGGAGAACACATGTCGGGGAAGGTTATGATCGAAGGCTTGGTAAGTCTCCGACACAGGTCTTGAAAGGCTTTGTCTGCTGCTGTTGTCCACTGGAATGGGATGGGCTTCTTATCTTTGTCATGTGTCTTCAACAACTCTGTTAATGGGTGGGCGATTTGAGCAAACTTCTGAACGAATCCTCTGTAGTAATTGCATAGGTAAACGAAAGTTCGGAAAGAGGGGTGATCGGTGGGAGTGGGCCACTTTTAGATCTTCTCTATGTTTTTCTTGCTTGGACGGGTCCCCCGAGCCGAGACTGAATGCCCCAAATACTCCACCTCGCTCTTTTCTATCTGTGTCTTTTCAAGTCGCAACTTCAGACCTGCTGCTCGGACGAGTTGAAAGATTTCTCGCAGATCACGGAGGTGCTCTGCATGGCTATGGCTGAAAACAATGACGTCATCAACGTATACCATGGCAATCTCGCGTGGCAGGGCTGCCAAGACGAGAGTCATCGCTCGCTGAAATTCCGAGGGCGCGTTTACGAGACCAAAGGGCATGCGTAGAAACTCATACAGCCCAAAAGGGGTTACGAAGGCTGTCTTCTCTCGGTCCTCCGGCTTCAGGAGAAGCTGGTGGAACCCGCTGGTATAATCAAGGGCTGAGAAGACAGAAGAGCCTACCAATTTGTCAAGCGTCTCCTGAATTCTTGGAAGAGGGAAGAGGTCTCTCTTTATTATTTCGTTCAACCTCCTGAAGTCAAGACAGAAGCGGGTGCTCCCATCTGGCTTCTTCACCAGCATAACAAGTGCTGCCCATGGAGAACGGGAGGGCTGAATGATGCCTGCTTCCTCTATTGTATCGATCTCTTTCTTCACCTGCTCTCTCTGATGGTAGAGGACACGATCCTGACTCTAACGGATGGGGATACTCGTCTCCATTGGGATCGTCACGTAATACAGCTGTCCCTCCACCTCCAGAGTGCCGAGATCGAAACGCTCTCGTGACTACAGGTCGTTGAATTCCTCTAAAACCTGCATATAATCTCCCTTCCACTCCTTCGACACTTCTCCTAGAACCTTTTTGAGATTGATTTTCGGAAGGTCCGTCTGCAAGGGAGAAGAAGGAGGACAATTGAGCGCAGTACTTGAACTCATGTCATTGGAAGAGAGGCGAGCAGAGGGAGCGACTGACCGAAGGTGTGACGGGGCCTGCTCCCCGGACCATTTCTCAGACGGTTTTCCCGGGAACATGCATTCACAACTCCTCAATCCCTCGGTCGCAGTCGTTGTCCTTGCTCCTGGATGGTCGGATGCTTTTGTGACTGCAGAGACCGCAGCAATGTGGGCTGCCGACTCTGCAAATGAAAGGACTGTCTTCGGTCCTACTGTGAGTTTGACTCGGGAAATGTTGGTGACTTCAATAACTGCCACCCCTCCACGCACCACTGCCAACTGTTCCGGAACTACCAATCCTGGATGGGCACGGGGAAAATTCTTTCTGACCATCACCTCTGCCCCTTCAGGAGCATCCACAGAGACTCTCATCAACGCTCAGTACCAACGGGGCACGCGAGTCCGCTTCAATGCGGAGACTGCGGTTGGATAGAGACCGTCATCATAAAATACATCAAATTCTAGGAGACCTTCCACATAGATTCTCTCGTTGCGAGAGCAGTAGAAGATCTCCGGTGCCCTTGCCCAAAGGAAATCCATCCCCAAAATCAATTCATACCCTAAATTCTCTGTGACCAGCATAGGGTGCCCCACCGGTTTGGAAGGGTCGGTGGGGTGTGCAATCTGTACGTCTATCTCTCCCACTGTCGAAACCCCTTAATTTCCTACAGCTACCAAACCCAGAGAGGCTGCTCGTATCTCCCCTTCTCCCTGGCCTACTTGCTACTGCTACATCAACTGAACTGACTTATGCACCTGTATCAATCAAACCTGTCACAACATGTCTAGAAATCAATACAGAGACCCATGGCCTCGGGGCAGCTTGCACTCCTTCGCTTTTTACAGCAGAGCCGTCCGGAGTAAGAGACAGCCTGCAGGTTTTGTCTACCTCCTCCCTCTCCTCTTCACCCCACACAGCACCAGCCAACACACGAGCTGGTGCGGGACTTCGAGGACACATAGGGGTACTGCGAACAGGGGGAGAAGGAGGCGACTTCACACTCAGGGCAGCCAGACCAGCCTCTAGAGCCGGCCGCCCTGCCCGTTTCCCGATGGGCAATCCGCTTTCCTGTGCTCTTTCAAGCCATAAATGCTACACTCCCGGTAGTTCTGATGACCGACTGTCCCCCACCCTGGTAGTTTGCTGCGGGGTCCTCTGCGGTCGTTCCTTCCAGCTGTAGACGGTGCGGACTGGCCAGAGTACTAGGATCTGTGGGAGTTGTTATAGCTCGGCTGCTGCTGGGTAAGGTGGTAGGAACCTCTGTTGCTATTCTGGAGTTGCTGTCTGAGAGCCGCAATCTCTGCTCTCAACTGGTCAACTGCTGTTCGGCTGTAGTCAGGTTAGGTTTAGAAATTGGGTGTCTGGGGTCCTCCCTGTTTGCCCTTGGGTGCCTGCATGGCTGCGAGCTTTGCGAGTCCCTTCTCTTTGCTGATCTGCTTATGCAGGAACCTCACTCGAGTGATCAGTCGGGCCCAGTCGTTGATTGGCGGTTCGGATGTCAATCGCGAGTTGAGGTCTTTGTAAAGGGTTCCAATGAAGGGAAGGATGCGTACTTTTGTTTCATGGCCGGGGCTGGCCTTTCGATACTCTGCTGCAAGGAAATGATCGAGATGTTGATCAAAATCGCCTCCGGGGGAGAGGCGATAGCTTCCGAGAGTATAGACCGCCTGTGTTTGTTCTTGGGGTGTGAGTCAGAATTTTTGGAGGAAAGAAGCCTCCAGTGCTGCCTCATTTGCACATAATTTTCCTTTCTCTTTCAACCAATCCGTGAAAAGGTCCCCCACCCCATGCCTCTGCACCAGAATCTTGAGTTCCTCAATGTTCAAGTTTTTATGGGTATACTTAGCCTTGAAGAGGGTCCACCAAGTGTCTGCATCGTACTTCTTTGGGTCAAAGGGGTTGCAGATCAGCCGGACATCCAGAGTCTTCAGCTTTGCCAAATCGACCGGCATGTTGTTGAGGTGGTCGAATAGGCCTGCAAGTGGAGCGTGTTCAGCTTCTTCTATATTGGTAGAAAGGGAAAGATTGAGAAAGCTCCTTCCTGAACGAAGCAAACCGAGAATGGCGCGAAAAAGAAAGGGTGCAGAGGTCTCTCAAATCGGACAACAGATGGCAACAGAAGTGAGACTGATCTCAGTATCAGAAAGAAGCATAAAGCGTGAACATACAGAGATAGAAAGATGGAAACAGGCATGACGTTGCATCCATGTATGTATCTGAATTCACTTAGAAAGCGATACAGACCTGTATACATGCGAAACAAGATTACTTGACAAGCCATATAGAAAGGATCTTACCAGAACGATTCGAAGTGACAATGAAGGACCCGACAGATGAGTACCGAAGTAGACTCAAGTAAGTTATGTGTATGTAGAGCCCCGTATAGCTCGCTAACTTGCCCACTAGCGGATTCATCACCTTTCATTACGACTAATTACGACGATGATTTCGTTCCTCGAAGTCAGTCTTTCAATCTGACATGAAGCTGTATGGTCAATCTCGCCCAACAATCACTGTTAATCACTGTCCATCGGTCTGCTGTAGCTACTGCCCGGGGTCGAAGTTGATGAAGAAAAATAGTTAAGCTCTAGGTGACCAACTTATAAAGGGAGATGACCGCAAATACATAGTATATTATACAAAAACCTAATTTTTCGAGCTATATATACCTTAGTGTATACTAAAATAATGACAGAAATGCTGAGAAATCATGATTCAGCGACCGACTAAGCTAACTTAATCAGCAGTAGCTAGGAAAATTTATGAGTGCCAATGGCCCAGTGAATCTTGGCAGTGATATCTTAACCGGAAAATAAAACAGATCTAAACAGATCAAAGCCGCTTGTCTAGCCATGTATTTGTGCTAGAAGTTCCTCTATTCAATAACGAATTGCTCTACTAACTAGTAGTCAGTCAGACTGACAAACAGGCTTTGAAACAGCTAACCCCTTCAGACAGTAGTAAAAAGAGAAAGACAGACACATACAGAGAAGGGCTAAATACGAGAAAAGTGGAAACATGTAGTACGTTAGACAGCAGAAAGAAGAAGGCGTCGTTTGGATGCACGTTTCTGCATGTGCGGAGGGTTGGTATCTTGTCCACTTCTCTCTCGTTTCGTCCCTTTTTCCTCTCCAGTAAACTTGAAACGCCGCGCCATAGGCGCGACCAGACTTGAAACGTCTGCGCCGCAGGCGCGGCTTAACTTGAAGGTAGCGCGCCGAAGGTGCAGCCAAAATAAAGTATATTTTTTTTGTAGAAGGCGCAGACAGTCTTGAAAGAACCGCGCCGCAGGTACAGACAGCATTAAAAAATCCATTTTAAGACACACTGGAGTGTCAGACGAATTGAGGGCACTTAATATAACTGCATGTAGTCACCGTTACTTTAGAGTCCAAAGCTAATTTCGCTTTCCGGGTCATTCGCACGCAGTGTGTCAGATTCGCGTAGATGGAGACCGCCGGAGCTAGCTGGTCCCCAAGCCGGAGCTAGCCAAAGCTGCGTCCCATGTACCAATCATACACCATGTGCCATCATTGTGCCATCTGACGCACGCAAGCGTGCAAACGGCCCCGGAAAGCTCTAATAATTTGTGAGCATATACAAAGGTTTGTATGAGTCTCGAGGACTCGGTGTATAAAGTTTTGTATGCACCAAGGACGAGGTCGTCGGCCTGAAATTCGCATGCATATATGCATGCTGTTCCAGTACAAATTTTTTGAGTGCCCCACACTATGCTTTCCGGGGCCACGTACCTCATATGGCATGGTAGGCAATCACTCCTGACATCAGTACATTGACCATCTTATATATGTCGGGTCGCCACCGACCCGGGCCTGAGACGTATGGTTGAGGTGGCCGTGGTGGTGGTGGCTGCCGCCGCCGCAGCCATTGATGACCACCCTCGTCTCCATGGTAAAAATCGTTGATCCGTCTCTGTAGTCTCCAAGGAATTTAAACCGATTGAAACCTCCATATATCCACATTGATTCCACAAGCTATCAGAATATATACTCGTGACTCAAAGACACTTTGCTCCTTTCGTTGAAACCCAGACGTGCCTGGACAAGACTTGTATCCAGACGTAGACCCAGACTTGCAAAAGGTATTGAGCCCGTTGATACAATGACTTCGAAACAGGAAGAAGAGGAAAATAATTTTCCCCCTGAGTTCAACCAAACTTGGGTGAACCAGAACAAAGTGGTTGTAAAGTATGATGGAATAGATAAAGCAGGCAAACACGTGCTGAGATGCACTCTTTGCAACGTGACGACAGCTTTGCAGCATAGTGTAAAGACCTCAGCTTTTGATAATTAGTATATAAAAAGCAAAGAATACATCCAGAAAGTTGAAGACAAAGTAAAAGTAGAGGCTAACAAGGCCTGGTGGGGGGGACGATTCGGATTCAGTCAGCAGCCTGCAAAAAAACCATGCATTGAAACCAGCTCCACGTCTCCCACTGCTGCCTCAGCGCCCGCTTCTTCATCGTCTTCTAATCCAAACCTACAGCTTTCCACCTCCCTCGCCATCTCCTGTCAAACCCACCAAACCCTGCAAGGGCGTTCTGTTGGTGAGAGGAGGGGGAGGAAGATTGAAGATGCTGGAGGAACCATACGCATACACCTCATACTTGCAGGTCTATAGTGGAGTGGTAGGGTCAAAATTTAAGATTGTCATCCCCGGTCCGGGGATGTTTACCATTCATGCCATTCTCTGCACTGCACAGGCTGTTGATATGGATGGCAACCCGACGAAGCTAAGCATGAGGACGTCTCTTCTAGTGGGGCAACAAGAGTGGTTGCAGTGCTTTCATTGCGAGTCACTTGAGAATCTCTCGCCCAAACAGTCCTCTCTCACCAATGAAAAGATCTACAAGGCCGTCTCCTCTTTTAGACAGGTAAAAGCACTTTTGGATTCGAAGGTGTTGGAGACAGCAGCTAGGGTCCTCACCCCTTTCTCCCCTAAAGAGACCGCCTTGCTGTATTCAACAAAGTTCTATAACCGTCCCACTCTTGCCGAGGCAGGGCTGGTGGTGCCCGTATATTTGGGTGTGGTGGATCGCTGCAAAGGCCACACCCATTTCAGAAAAGTATTTGAGGAGAATAGAGCACTGTAGGCAAAGTACAGGGAATTGACAGGGGACAAGCTGCTCAGCAAGTTTTTTGATTGTTACAAACTTTAAGAAAAACCTAGAGAAAAACTTTTCAACCAGCCTTTCCTGCAGTTGGCGAGATGTATGGTTGAACGATTCACAGGAAACACGCGGGTACCTTTTGGCCCAGAGTAGCTTTTCAAAACCTTTAAAAGCTCCTGACCAACGACTTTCCCTGTAAAGCACTCCCACTGCTTAGACCTCCATGCACCCTCAAGTTACCTGCACGGAGGAGGAAGAAAATATGCAGATACGCAAGCATATCTCTTGAACGAGAAGGAGTGGGACAGTAAGACAGGCAGTGAAAAGCCGTCCAACCTACACCTCTCTAACACCTTCAAAAGCTCCTGACCAGCGACTTTCCCTGTAAAGCATCCCCACAGCTTAAACCTCCATGACTGACTGGCTGGCTGGCTGGCTGGCTAGCTGGCTGACTGACTGACTGACTAAGTAAGTGAGTGAGTGAGTGAGTGAGTAAGTGACTGACTGACTGACTGACTGACTGACTGACTGACTGAATGAGTGAGTGAGTGAGGGAAGGAGGGAGGGAATGAGTGATTGACTGACTGACTGACTGATTGACTGACTGACTGACTGACTGACTGACCGACCGACCGACTGACTGACTGACTGACTGACTGATTAACTGACTGACTGGCTGGCCGGTGTGTCTGCCTTGGTGCCTCTCTCAGTGCTTACATTTCTGTATGCCCCCTCTGACTGACTAATTGACTGACTGACTGATTAACCGGCTAACTGACTGACTGTCTGAGGGATTGACTGCCTGATTTTATGACTGACTGACTGACTTGCTGGCTGGTGTTTCTGCCTTGGTGCCTCCCTCAGTGCCTACATTGCTGTGTGCCCCCTCCGATAGTGGTAAGGAGGGGATACAGACACACATACACGTAGACATATGCACATATACTGACTGACTGACTGACTGACTAACCAGGTTGGCGAGAAAGCAAGCTGCAACAAAACGGCCTATCACCAGGGAGCTGCCTCCAATACTGGCCGCAGGAAACTTGGCTTCTCTGCGCCCATCACATGCCCAAAGTCTGCTTAAAGTGGGTGACATACTGGTGGGTGAAGCAGCCAAATCGTCTGAGCAGCCGAGCGTGTTGTACACCAAAACTTAAAAGCAGGGGACCGTTGCTTTACTAAATATAGCTGGGAGGGCGAAGATGAGAAAGTGTAGAGAAACCCGGTTCCATTGTTTTATGATTATCTGTATATGCGTAAGATGAGTAACTAACTGACTCAGAACGTTTGAGGTATCGTGCGAGTCGATGGCAAATCGGCAGTCGTGACCTCATCACAACTCCTCCTGAGGACTGCACAGGACGTTCGAAGCTGACTTTGCGTGACCGCGTGGACTTCCTTGACCTCCTCGACCTTCGAGTAGAAAAATTTCTGACCTTCGTCATTGCATGCATCGAGGCGTGCATGGCCCCCGCGCGGCTGTGGGCCAAAAGATGACTGGTCGACATGGTGGTGGTGGTGGGCCCACCGCTTGGAGACGAGTCGTGTTTTCAAATAAGCCGTAGTGGTGGGGGGGGGCCGGGGGCTAAGACGAGTCGGGTCGTCTTCAAAATTATAGGGGTGTCAGAAGTGATTGGCAGGCATGCCACGTAGTCACGTATAGGCAATCCGAATCATGAAGAGTTATCTAATACAAATTTGTATGTACAGGTGCTTTCCGGGGCCGCACACAGTAGAATTCCGTGAGCGTGTCGACCCCTCTGTCTATACATGCATTCATCTCTCAGTCAAACTTCCACAAACCTGCTTTGACCGTGAAGCTGGAACGTTTATAGATCTTTGCATGAAATAGCTCAGCAGCAGAGACCCTGCCTGTGCGTAATGCAGGGCGGGCGGTGCAGATCCTGTCGAGCGGATGCAACAGGTAAGGAAAACAAGTAACAGTATACGTCTGGCACACCTTTTCTATGCTTTGTGTGAATGCATTGCTACATGACAACATGTCGTCTTCTGGAGAGTGGACATCTTGAAAATTGGATACTTGATTGAAGATCCCCTATATTTTGCAAAGATTATCCGACAGGTTTGAGGTCAAAATACGGCTGTTTTGGTTACTCTGGTAGCAAAAGCATGTGTAGAAAGAAGCAGAGGGGAGGAAGAATGCAATGCAGATTTCACTTTTTTGCCTTCTTCTCTGTATGTGCAACCCCCTTCCTTGCAGAGCTCTCTTTTCTCTGACTGCCTGCCTGGTGACTGCAAGCGGGTCCGCCATTAGAGTGCTTATACTGAGACCACCATAATAGAAAAGAATAGAGACAAAGTCCACAGCCAAGATGCCCTTCAAAAATGGGGGTCATTTTTTTTGCTAGTGCAGCTGCCATACATTTGACTCTTCATTAGTTGGATTACCTATACCCCATTGCCATCCCATTGCCGCCCCCTGGCATCAGACCGTCCCAATCCCGTCCCATATCCATCCCCACCCGGGCACAGTTACCACATGTTACCACAGTGTTGTGACCCCCTTTGTGTATGTTCGCCTGATTGCTCGTCGATGAGAAGCATGTGTAAGAGCGCAGTGGATCTTTGAAAAAAATTCTATCCTTTGAAAACAAAAGAATGATAGGTTCCGGCCTGACGTTCCTGCTCGCTTTGTGTGTTTGCGGTTGGCTGCCACCGCGTTCGCTGAGTTTGAAGAAAGTTGAGTTCCCGGTTTCTGTCTTCGATAGGAGTGGCAATTCTGTCTCGCTCTTGTTGCGCTTTGCAGAAGGAGACTCTGTCCACCGTGTCATTGAGCGCTTTTGGAGAGACAACGGAATTACAGGAGACGTCTCCGGTGTTGCTGCCGGGATCAAAAGATTCTACGATGAGAGAAAAGACCTGCACGCACTGTCCCTGCGCTTCGGCAGCGATAGTGAGAGTCGGGCAGCTCGCTCTCTGTCGTCGACTCGGATAGAAAGTGGGGATGTAGACTGGTCGTTGTCGACTAGCGACGATGAGGTGTGTAACCCGTTGGGTGCGTGGTGTCGTTGGGATGCTCCTGAGTCGAGTGGGGGTGTGGGAGGGCAGGATCACAAGAATGGCACAGTCAGTGGGCGGGGGACGCGACTCACGATGAGAGAGCCTCCCACATGTGTGGGCAACCGCACCTCCTGTGTGGTGAATGGCGAGGTCTTCTATGACCAAACCACCGACACGTTTGTGCTGAACGACTGTTCAACTCCCGTCTCCACAGCAACAGTAGTAGCAGAAGCAGAAGAAGAATTCGGTCAGGAGGACGATAGAGACAACCCCGCCACTGGCTTCTTCTCTCTTCCTTCCCGATATTCCGATACACGTGCGCTCCGACCGTACAATTTTGCTTTGAAGCGAGAGTGCCTGGGTAGGGAACGAATTCGGAAAGCGGTCTCCCTTACAGAGTTTCAAGGTCGGACAGTAGCCTTGGTGCGTCGGTACATGCCGCACAGCGCCGGTCATTTTCTGATTGACAATGTCCTCCCCATTCTAAAACTGTTTTCCGACCTCTCTGTCCCTCCCGAAAAGCGCGCGATCGTATTCGATGACGATTGCCAGGACGTCAACACGATTTTCTATTCGGAGGGGTGGGGGGTTCACTGGAGGCAAATGTGCGAGAAGTTGACTCCTGCCTTCGCACACCCACTCGCACCTTCAAGAGTCTTCTCGTTGAGACAGCTGACGGCTCTGCGTCTCCCTCCGGCCTCACAGGGTCTTGTGCGGTTGCCCAAAGTGGCAGTGGGTCTGATGTACGGGGGGGATCCGAACGGGTCGAATGGGCACACGTACTGGGATCGGTTTCCAGATAAATTGTTGGGACTTGTGGATGAATTCAGACACCTGGTGTGGCGTAGTGTGGGGCTGGTGTCGAGTGAGGGGGTGCCGGTGGTGCCTGAGCTGTCAGAAAGAAAGACAATCGCCTTCTTCTACAAGAAATATTCAAATAGATTCGCAGTGGTGAATCATGAGCAGGTCTCTTCTTTTCTCTCTTGCTGGTGCGAGCGTGTGGGGTTTGAATTTGTCTCAGCAGACTTGGGAGATCTCTCGTTTGCAGAGCAGGTGGGCATATTCTGTTATTTTGTCTTTCTTGCTTTCCTCCTTCGTCCTGGTCTTTCTCTGTCTCTGTCTCCCTCTCTCTCTTGTGTGCATGTGTGTGTCTTTCTCTCTATCTCTCTTTCTGTCTCTCTCTTTCTCTCTTTCTCTCTCTCTCTCTCTCTCTCTCTCTGTGTGTGTGTGTGTGTGTGTGTGTGTGTGTCTCTCTCTCACACACACACACACACACACACAAAGAGACAGACAGACAGACAGACAGAGAGAGAGAGAGAGACAGGGAGAGAGAAAGCGAGAGGGGGGGAGGGAGGGAGGGAGGGATTTATCTGTTCGTTGTTTCATTACTGCCTTCCTTGTGCGTCTGTCTGTGCCCATCCATGCGACTTCTTTAACCGCTCCGATTGCCCCTGCAGGTTCGTCTCTTGTCCCGCACCCGCGTCCTTCTGTCCGCTGCCGGGTCGGCGTCCTTCGGGGCCTTCCACCTCCCTGACGACTCCTCTCTGATCTACCTGCCCCTCCTGGACCCCATACAGAGGGACCTCGACTTTCGGTGGATACACAGGTAGGTAGGTAGGTGCGTCGGTGGGCTTCCGTGTGTATGTGTGTGTGTGTGTGTGTGTGTGTGTGCGTGTGTGTGTGCATGTGTGTGTGCATGTGTGTGTGCATGTGTGTGTGCATATGTGTGTGTGTGTGTGTGTGTGTGTGTGTGCGTGTGTGTGTGTGTGTGTGTGTGTGTGTGTGTGTGCGTGCGTGTGTGCGTGCGTGTGTGTCTGTATCTTTACGTGGTGCCTGCGGGCGTCCGTGCGTGTGTCTCTTTCTCTTTCCGTCTCTCTCTCTCTCTCTTTCTTGTTGAGGGCGGGGGGGGGCGGGAGTTCTATTCGTCCGTGCTTATCCAGCTTTCCCTTTGTCTCCTTTTTTCCAAGCAGGAGGAGCGTTTTCCGTTTTCACCACCCAGGCTCTTTGTTTTGTGTCGGTGCTTATGTGCATGCAGGCACGTGAAGTTCTACCACACCCACAGGTATATTGAGCATGACGCAATTCTCCGAAACCAACAAGAAGAGACCCCAGCAGTCTACCCTTTTGAGGTCGTAGTGGACCTCCAGGTTCTGCAGTATCTCCTGTCTCGTATTTTGGCCTCCCCGCCCGGAAAGCTCAGAGGGACACTCACGGAAGAAGAGATAGCTTCCTTCTTTCGAACCTCAGCTTTCTGTTTTGAAAATCTAACGCCTTCCAGCCCAAACGCCACAGTCACGCCAGAGCCAGCCAAGGGGCCAATGGAAGACCTTGGGGCAGAGACGGAGAATGACGAGTTTGCAGATGTAACTGAAGTGGGGGGAGGGGAAGGGGAAGGACCGCTATCGGTCTCTGTGGCTGTAGCATCAGGTCATATGGGGGAAGAGGGGGTTCCGGGAAGGGAGAAAGAGGATGAAGCAATGGAAAGTCGGTCTCATTCTGAGTATCTGACTGAGACGGTGCGCAGCACTGACCCCACATTGAGTACAGGTGGTGTCAGCTTGAACTCGACACTACGAGCGCCATTTGCCTCAACCGAGATT
>JAHBMJ010002282.1:80000-82500 GCA_018398765.1 Chromera velia | reverse complement strand
CATTCTGGGGTTCCACATGTACAAGTCCTTGCAGAGGAGCACTGAACAGAGATACTCGTACACAGGGGAGCGCATCGCCAACACACAGGCCTGGGGACACGAGGGGTCCACCAAGGGGAGGGCGTCGGTGATCGTGTGACCAGAGGGGGAGGAGAGCGACTGCTGGGCCTGCAAGTAAACATGCAAACGTATGAGAGAGATCCCTGAGAAAATTGAAACCTCTGAGGAAGAAATGCAGCAGCAATTCGAAAAGAAGAAAACAGAAAGCACAGAGAGGCACCTGCGAAAAGGCAGAGGAACGAACGCCCGACCTGCTTGGCGAGAAGAAGGGTGGCTGTGTCAATCAGAGTCGTCTCAATTCTGAGGCATGAGGTCTGGAAGGGGTCCATCTGGGCGGCGCTTGTGAAGAGGAAGGAGACGGGAACCGCAGGGAGGCCGTAGGCAGTCAGAACGGAGAATGTGTCCGAGAGCCCGTTGTTCAGACCTGCAGGCCAAAGGAGTGGATCACTCAAGCAATAACAGACAAATACAAAGAGGGAGACGAAGTAGTGCTCTACAGATATGATAGAAAGGCAGGCAGAAGGGATGCGAGCAGACCGAATGGGGAAGGGAGGGAGCGAGAGAGAGACAGGCAGGAAAAACAAACAAACGGAAAATGGACCAAAGAATAAACGAACAAGCAGACGAACCAACCAACCAACCTGCATCCACAGCTGCTGCAGTCCACTCCTTCAGGGTCTCCTGAGGAGTTGCAAAGGACAGAATCGAGTGGCCGGCCTCAGGCCTCTCCTCCGTCACCTCGTCAGTAAGGTTCTTGGCAATCTCCGCACTGGACTCTCTGATCTTCTCGAGAATGTCGCGCACAGAAGTGCCAATTGTGCCTGCCTTCTGCACTGCCTTACTGGCAAACTTCCCGTCCATGCCCATGAGGAAGGCTGCCTGCTGACTGCTGTCGTTGGACACTTGAGTGAGAAGGTCCTTCAAACGGTTCTTCTCCTGTCTGAACGCTCCGGTCTCTCCCTTCAGACGACGGAGGAGCTTGATCCGCTCAGAAGGATGCATATGCACACGGCCAATGTCATCCTGAGTAAACACTCTCTCAGTCTCACCGCTCTGCTCGGCTGCCCGAAGAGACGCCATAAAGTCCTCTCCTGCCTCAATGAAGCCCTCGAGGACCCTCACGCGGCCACGAATGCTCTCCGTCCCCTGTGCAATCTTCTGACGAGACAGGCGAGGCAGCTGGTAGGAGAGGGCGTCACTCACGTCAGAGGCAGAGGCAGTACGCACAGTGGGCACAATCGTAGCACCGTCCACAACCAAGGCAGGAGGAACAGTGCCGCCATCCTCACAAGGTGCCAGAAGACAAACAGCCGAGTTGCCAAGGAACACTCTCAGAGGTCCTCTCTCATCGAACGCGAACTTCTTGTCCTCAGAGAGAGACACCTCGTGCACGGAACCGGTGCCCAGAGTGGACACACATCCCTCAGTTAGCTCGGTCAACACCATTGCCATCTCGCCCTGGTTCTTGGCGAAGTAGACGGACTGGAGGCCCTCGATGGTCACAGTCTCTAGCTCGGTCTTCACCTGCATGCCGAGCTCGGTGGAGGAAGACTCGCCAACACCGACAATAAGAACGGAGAGACGGGCGTCGAGGTTGAGTACGTCACGCTTGAGAGCGCCCAGGACGGTGTTAGGGCGGGGTCCCTGGTTGTGTCCGCCGTCCGAGAGGAAGGTGAGGATCACGTGCACGTCCTTCCTGTCCTCGGCCTTCATCTGACTCAGCACCCTCTTGACCTCATTCACACCCGTCTCGATACCTGCACAAAGGGGGAAAAACTCCAGGTTATTGATCTGCATGGATCAACAGGAGGAAAGAACAGACAAGGTGAGGGAGGGACAGCAGCTACTGAAGTGAAACTTCGAGGTCAATACCCGTAGTATAAGCTCAGTGAGATGGACAAATAGACGCACAAACGCACACATTGACTGAAGCCACTGATGGTCACACTCACCTGCTGTAATGTTGGTGAGTCCCTGCGAAGGGAAGGGGAGTGAGGAGAACCTGGTGTCCTTGGTGATGCTGTCGGAGACCACAGATGCCTGAGAGCCGAAGAGAACAAGACTGGCAGGAAGACACTCAACACAGGTACTACTTCGCAATCCCACAACGAGACCCTCGGCAATGGTCCCTGAAGCGAGTCTGGTCAGACTGCCCATTGACCCAGAGTTGTCCACCACGAACACATTCAACACCTTCTGGCGCCTCTTCACTGCACAGGAGGAGTGCTGAACGATTCGGTAGACCCAAAACTTTCCCACCGCACAGGCCTCGACAGAAATGTGGGCATTTGTCCCACGCTCATCCAGTCTGGCGGGCATACGAAGAGTTTAAGGAGGCTGGTCGACCCCCCGACGTGAAGGTCAGGCAATCAAACCAAAGGAACGAAGAAAAGAACTCGTGTGTATATACAAGTCACGATGTCCAAGTGCAACTTAGAGG
>JAHBMJ010002282.1:0-75000 GCA_018398765.1 Chromera velia | reverse complement strand
AGGAAGAGAATGAACGGCAGAAGGTTGCACTGAAGACAGTACTGGCTCTCCTCACACCGGTAGGTTGCTTTCTATCTGTAGCAGTGAAGTAGTGCTGTTTGTTGGTTTGGGGGGCAACTGAACGCTCTTTTGCAGTTACAGCTTCAGCCGTTGTTTGGTAGCTCAGAACTGGGCATTCTATCTCGCTCATCTTGCTTGCTACAATGGAGGTCATGAGAAGAGAGTGTGGGGGACTTGGAGTTCTCAGAACAAAATTGCATTCATCAGTGATCCCTCTCCTCTGTCATGACTTTTCCGATCGTTCGAACCACTGGCCACCACGAAACGTCCAGTGCTTCTACATTCCTTCTCATGTTTGCTTTTTGGTTTGGTTGGTTGGCTAACCTTGTTGTTTGCTCATGCCGATATGGCCTCAGTCTTCTGCTGCTGGATGGTAGGGTTTCTGGGCAAAGTTCCACTTGGTGAGAGATGCAAAACTCTTGTGTGTGTGCAATGTGTCGAACGTATTTGGTTGTGCCTTCATGTGTGCGCAGGCTCAGCTGGAAGAAATTCGCGCAGCTGCCCGATTGGAGTGAAGGAGAGATCGATGTGCATGGAGAGCTTGAACCCGTACAGATTTCTTTCGACTTCCATCGGCAAGTATGGAGTCATAGATCATCACTGGGGGGGAATAGGGGGGGGTGCAAAGTCGTTTCTGACCCTCCAAGCGGACTCGGTCAGCTTCGCCTGAGCCAATTTTTGAATGCCGTCACATCTCCTGTAATCCTGAACTGGAATTGGAAGAAGTCATTTGAAGGGTCGGAAGTGAATGAGACGGATTGGTTCGTTGTTCCATGGATGTTTTGACTTGGTGCTTCATTGGAGGGGGGCAAGATGTAAAGAAGAGAGAGAAGAGAGGGTTCTGCTCCTCAAAATGCCGCATACTCCGGAAGACCGATCAAGATGCATCATCCAACAAGGAAGAATGAGCTCAGATCGACAGTGAAATAAAAGCGAACTTGAAATATCCGAGCCGTACGTGCCCATCCTACACCATGCAAGGAATTCAAAAAGCCTACAACTTTGCATTTTCCTGCTTGTTGTATGCACCATACAGTAAGTATTACGGTTGACCAAGTTTGATTGGTACAATAAAATTGAAGTGGACTTTTTAGGGGAGTCCGGGGGGACATTTGTGCTGGAAATTAAAGTCTTACCAAAAGATTTGGGCTACGTACCTTGGTACGTGCCCTGAACATTGTAAAAACGTATGACTTGAAAGTTGTAATGACTTGTAAAAATGTATTACTGAGTAAAGATCCATCACTACTACCCTAATATATGTCACTTTAATGATTTGTATACGCACTTCTATATAGTTTTATTTTTTTTATAATTTATTATATAGGCTCTAATATAGCTGCTCAAAACTCAGGTTTGAGTCAAAAGTATTAGCTTATTAAACACAATTAGTATTCGAATTAACTATAGTGATAAAACATATTTAATACATATTAAACAAATTTGAAATCATGTAAATTATCTAGGTACATTATACCTAAGGCACATGCAGGCTAGAAAACAGACAGGTTGAATACATTGTGACATAATCCTGCACAGTACCTAGTACAGTACTTTGACTAGTGCTTTGACCATAAGCACTTAGTATTGCTACCAATTAAAGAATCATCATCATCATTATCATGCGCCATGCATCGCAATTGGCCTATAAATAGGTGTTTAGCGTTCGGCGGCAACGCATGAGGCAGTTCTATTCTTCCTAGTATTCTTCACCACAAACATAGCAAACTCTACCTATAGGGTACCAATTAAATCACTATCACTATCACCTCGACTATCACTTTTTAAAAAACGTTTTAAATTCAGTTAGAAACTCTGTTATCAAAGCAATTTCAATAGTAACGTAAAAGTGCAGAAGCTGAAGGTGTACGTACGTCTTGCTAGCAGCTTCCGAGAGCTAGTCCGAGAGTCTGTGTCCGAGGCTGACTACGAGCCATGCAGGCCCTAGGCAAGGCCTCATTTTAAGTCTAAGTTCTGACATTTGAAGATCGCGATCGAGGGATTCGAGGGCTCGATCACAAAGTTGACTGAGGAAAAGCTGGCAGTTATCTGGTCACTTTCCCCCACTCTATATACGGAATCCCAACTTCCCATGCACTTGACTTCATGCGTACACCGTCTCCATCGATTGATGGATCGACGGTATTCGACGGTCAGTTCTTCTTTCGGCTTTTGGGAGGCATGTCATCAGACAGTCGTCAGCTAGAGAAAATAGTATACCGCGCTCTCCCCGATTTTGCAGCTTTCAGTAGAAACTTCGAAGCAATGTTGCCCGGGAACGACTCGCCTTTGGAGCCGGTGAAGGGATCCAGAAGAAAACAAAAAGCTGAAAACGAATATTCATGCATATCCACGACGACATTCGCATGACCTGCGGTACACCTGCGCATACAGATTGTGTAGTTACGTCTGCCTTTCTGCAACTGTCTGGTGTGTGGAACTCTTCAGCTGTCTTCTTTTCTCTTCGTGTCTCGTCTCTTTTCTCTTCTCTTCTCTTCTCTCTCTCTCTCTCTCTCTCTCTCTCTCTCTTGTGCTCGCACCCACCCGTCTCGCGGAAAAGCACGGGTGAATGCAGTTTGAGAGACAGCAGTGCCTTTCTCTCCGCGCGAGTGACGTGTCTGGTGAGCGTGTATGGCTTTGTGTGAGTTCCGAACAGAAAAAGAATGCCGCAACGAAAGAATACAGAGTCCTCCCCCCCCCCCCNCCCCCCCCACAGCAAAAATCAACAAAAACGGGAGAGGCCACACTCCCTGTGGAGCCACTCAACTCAAAGAGGTGCGAAGGTGTGCAGGGGAATTCACTTCGAACAGGAAGCGCGACAGGGTGCAGACCATCCTCACAGGAAGAATGTTTCATCCATTCCACAAAAGACACACAGTGACAGACAAAATTGCGTCCCTACTTCCTGTTTCCGAAGCGAATTCCCTTTTCTACATATGTGGAAGAGACGCAATACAACCAGCAGTCCTTCCTCATGCGGCCTTCTCACTTATTCTCTTTCCCTTTTTGGGCATGTATGCTTCCACAAAGAATTTGAGGAAGAAGAGCATCACGACTCCTACAAAGGCGTACTGGTAGACAAAAGAGATCCTTTTCTGAGGGTCACTCCAAAAACACTCCGTGGTGCAAAATGGGTAGTAGATGTAGAACCCTGCCAAAAACTGCAAAATTTGACCGGATGTGATGAAAGGCCGCATCCACCTCAAGGACTTGCTGAAGTGATAATATGTGTACATTACGGCATGAACAAAGCCGTTCAGACCCAAGAAGATGATGGCGCCCTCGTCTCGAGTGGCCGCGAGCAAATGCAAAGCAATTGTGGCACCTGCAGAGAGCATGCAGGCAAAGAGACAATTCAAACCAAAGGTAGAAAAAACATGCGGAATGCACCTGCAACCAACGATTGGTTGACCGCGTTGCACGTTAGAATCAAACCCTGTAAAAACAGTGCGGAATGGGACGGGGGGTGGGAAGAAAGGAGGAGAGCACACACAGACAGCTCATGGGTGCGTAAGGAAGGTAAACTGTGGGCACATTGGGGAGGAGAAGATGATCAAAGGCGGTCGCCACTCCAACCTCTTGGTAGAAGAGAAGACTGCAATAAGGAAAAGGAATATATAGCACCTAATCAAGAACAAGAGAGGGAGAGCGCATGGATGCCGCAGTGAGAAACGCTGACAGGACGTCAGCAGTCAGCAGAATCACGTTGATGAAATCAAAAAGGTCACTAAAAGGGATAGGAGAATCGAGGAGGAAACAGATGAGATGCACTGAACGGAGAGAACAAGGGCGGACGAGCAGTCTGCAAGAAAAGACTGAAGGCGATCAAAAGACGAACAGTGAGACGGACCAGCATGATGGAATCTGTGAAGAAAGATTGGATGCTTGCCGTCCAAGACAATAAAAACCGTGTCCAGAAACTCAATATACTTGGAGATGTAGAAGGCAACCACGAGATGATGGTACGTTAGGGACCCAAAGAAAGGCGCCGACGTCCAACCACATGAGAAGATGTCCCAGTTGAGTTGTTGAAGGCGGACCACGCTGAGAATGCCAGTCGCGAGGGAAAAGAGTGCCATGCCCAAGTTGTACTGCAGAGATAGCAATAGCATGTATATATATACCCGTGGAGGTCTTCGGCCACACCCAGGCGACAGAAGTACACTGTCAAAGTGAGCAAAACAAGGCCCCCAACTCACCACTGCTTTAATGATCCCCCGGTGGGAACTCCATGCTTGTTTGTAGTCGACACCGTTCAGCAGGACGCCAGGGTAGGTGGCGCAAAGGAAGTAGACGGCAGAAAGCGCGTAGACGGCCCCAATCATGTTGACACAACTTCTGTTTATATATATAAGATCGCTGGACGATGGGACAAGAGTCCGGCCCTGTCTCCAACAATGTAAGCCTCCCTTCTTCCTACGATGTCTGGGAGGAGAAATGTGACGAATGGCGTACCCCAGAGTGTCCCCCAGTGATTGTGACAACCTTCAGTGAAACTGGCTGTCCAGAATCTTCCAGACTCGACGGTGTCGGAACCTTTGTAGAGCTGATAGTCGATCACAAATTCACAATTTCGGTGACTCGCTGGATCTCGGACCCCGGCATGGCCCGGCCTCGAAGCACTTGCAGCTATATGGCGCGGGCCCATGCATGCATGCATGCAGTCCCAGCTAGGCAAGGCATGCATGCAACATCTCGTGTTGCATTGCATATGCATACTGCACTGCCATGTGTTGCATTTCAGCTTTCAACATTGTACGTGCAACGTTGCAGCATGATCCCATAACTTCATGTCGTGCCCTCGACCAGTTCGTTGGGTTTCCAAGTCTCTTATGTTAGACTGTGAGGGCGAGGAAAAACAGGCCTTTTGCGGAAGAAGGAATGTCAACTCGATTGATGTGGCAGCTTTCTGCGTTGAATCCCTGGACCTTGTCCGAACTCCTGTTGCTTGGGTCGATCCAACCGGTCTACAGTTGCTGCTGAGTTAGAATCTGGTGCTTCATCCTCTACTATATTAATATGTTGACAGAGGGCAAGTCGCGATCGGCCTTGCAGACTAGTAAATCATCGTTAAGTAGTAAATTTGGTCGTTACCTACGAGAGAGTTTCAGACCGTCTACGCCTTCGAGTGAAGCGAGATACCATTCATCACGTGATGAAACGGACAAGTCAGTTCTTCATTTGAGACCACAATTCCGGCGTTCTCCATTGATTTTACAAGACGAATGTCTAGAGTCAACAGTGTGCACTTGCGAAATGAAAGCCAAACGATCTGTCAGTCGGGCACTTAAGATGCCGGGAGGAAGAAGATAACGGGAGGCTCCTCGCTGGTCACTGCCTGCAGTAAAGAAGAGTCCAAAGCTGAAATGCTCTGCGACTTGCAATGATCCTTGCTGTGTGTTTACTTTGCAGGTGCGTCCTGACCTTTGAGCCCTTCGCTGCAGCGATAGCACCGCTTTGCTGCAAGGCAGTTCGTCCCGTTCGTCACAACCTGTGACCCTTTGCATCAGACTTGGCAAGAAGTGCGGAACGGCTTCACTTACTCTGTACACATCCAGGGCTTCCTTCTGCAATTGAGAGGACACAGAGGCCTCATGGCTTTCCGTATCGGAGGAATGATGGCATGACGGTTTTCCGGAAGCAAGATGCCATTAGTCAAACCAGCAATTTGGAGACCCGGACCAGCGGGGCATCTGTGGCATCATAGCTTGAAACCGATTTGACAGGCGGGAGCTTGTCGAACTGTGCCACCTCTCTCTCGAGTGCTCGGGCCTTGGCTTTCTCTGCCTTCTGCTTTCCAAGGAGCTGTGTACCCATCAAAGCACCCTGTTTGTTCGACAAGCCAAGCTTCTGGCTGTACTTCGACGACGTGTCCTTGAAGCTCCCTGCAAGCACAATGAGGTGGTGCGGACTTTGCTTTGATTGGAGTGCCCATCAAAAGGAGTTGGCGGAAATCACCTTTCTTTGCGCTCCTCTCGTCTATGCCCACTGTGGAGTCCGAGGCCGCATCAAACGCCGAGGCATGGATGCCGAGCAAGGCAAAGGCCACGAGCACGAGGCGAAGAATCGTCATGGCCAAAGCTGGCGTTTGGTTTTGTTCTGGTGCGACCGGCAGGAAAGGCGTCTGGATCGAGTCTCGATCGACCGGTCAGTGCGTGCAGATGAATCAATGAAGGCTGCCGGCAAAGTTCGAGTTCGGGCAATGCGCTTCTGCTGCAGGAAGGAAGGCAGGCAGGCAGTCGCTTGCAAGAGAATTTCTTTTGGGGTGCAAGATCGATCTGAATATCGATATCGATATCGATGCGCATTTGTGACGGTCTGTATGGGCGGAATAAAAGTTTGCGTCTGTATTGGAATCTGTATGTCGAAATTTGGTCGATATTGATACAAACGATCTCAATACAGATTGCAGCTTTTCGTATTGTTGCAACACACTATCTTACAGAACGCAAATTGTTGCAACAGGGGCATGTTGTGTCGGTATATACATGCATGATAGATGTCCCGTCTCAGCGCCGAATGCCTGGAAAGTGATGTTCAACTTGATGTCGTCGATGTACAGAGGTCTCAATGAAACTCAACAATCCCGACTAAAAAGTCGGAATTACTTTTTGTATATCGAGTATCGATTGATCAGAAACCAGCTGATTTTTCTGCATCTGTATTCCTCCGTATGTCTTGCAGTGATTGATTTGGAATTCAATGCAGAAGAAAATCCACCCCAATACAGATTTGTCGCTGCGGTTGCAACGACGAATACAGTACAACTTTGCGGCAACACACTGAACACAGATTTGCTTTGCATCATTGTATATGCTTACAGTTACTGCCTGCATTGGCGTAAGCAATCGACTGACCGTTGTGAATGACTGATCATGATTTTGCCCTGCTTCCAACACGTACTCAATGACAGTATGTGCGGTTCCGACTCATTTCTATAGACTCATTTCAAGAGTCTTTTCAAGTCACTAGCTATAGCTTGGCCGCAGTGTGCAATGATGTATACATAAGTGTTGTCTTTCAAAGGTTTAGACTAGGGTTTAAATGAGTTTATATTATATCAAACCAGTTTTTTATTTTCTTCTTCAAATTTGATTCTTTGAAACTATAACCGGCTTTAAACGTACACCAGTTTTATGTAATTGAAACCCAAATTTAAAATGTCTTAGTTCAAGTTTTAAAAATTGAATTTAATTGTTGATATTGATTGATTGATTGATTGATATGTTCCGCCCTAGGGCCTTCCCTCTATATCCATCTGTCGCCAGAGTTAATTTGTTGTATATATGTCTACCTATAGGCTATAGGCATAATATCTTTTACAGTATACAAACTTTTTGCTCTCCACCAAAATGAAATTAAAGTAATTGGTTGAGTTTATATCTCAGAAAAGACTATTCATAACTAGATTTATAAATCTTAAATTGAGATTTAATAAATAATACAATTTTTGCAGCGTACACTAAACAATAATCGTTTTTAGAGTTTTTAGAGCTTTTGTTTCAGTTATAGTCATTGCCGCAGCGGGCTGTGTTTCAAACACTGGCAGTGTTTGTGTATGCACTTGTATATAAATTTAATTAAAAAACTAGGAATTACTAGGAATACGAAGGTATTAGAAGGTCAGGGTGGAAGCAAGTAACCAGCTTTTAACTTAGACCACCGGGCTTAACAACTTTTGAATGCCAGCAGAATTAATGGTTTCTAGAATGGTTTGGTGTTTCCAAGCCTGAATCCCAGGTACATGAGCTCATTTTCTAATTTTCCGTGTTTTTATCTTTGCCCCCCCCCAAAAGTTCCAGTTTTTTGTTTTTCAATTCATTTTAACAGTTTTGAAATTCCTCGTCTTCTTTTAGACCTCCTCGGATTTTGTCGACACATCTGCAGACAGGCAATTCAACACATCAAGAATCCGCCTTTCGACGTAGCAGATGAGGCAGAAATTTGCCAGAAGGCGGGCAAGAAAGTCTCAAAACAGAAGCAGATGCCCTCCCCAACTAAGGCTGATCATACGTGTCGCAAAGCAAAACACCTTCTATGCACATGAGGGAAGGAGCAGGCAATTGTCCCCGCAGTCGATTGCGAGCTTTCCGTCTCCTACGGCCTTTCACTCCCCTAGTTTCTTTCCCCATAAATACCCTTCAAATAGAAAGAGCGAAAATCCGTGTTTTCTATGCCAAAAAGGGCCAAGTGAGACGAAATGGCCTGTCTATAGTATGCCTCCCACCTGTCAAAGAAAGACATCCCAGTGAGGAACTTGGGGTCTTCTACTTTGGAGGGGGGCCAGGACTTGTCGTTGAACGCGTGAGAGACTGGACACCCATCATCGGGACTTGTTCCTCTGCAGGCATAACGGAGCAAAAGATATGGATGGACTTTGATGGAGCGAATGATTTCTAAGTTTATGATGAGCAGGTCGTACTTTGTATCTTTTGCTTTTTTTTTTAATGAGGCCAATATGGATCTTTCCCAAAGCGAGAATGATGGAGCGACTTGACATTGGTGGGAAAAGCAGTGCAAAAGGAATGCAACAAAATTTAAGCTCACGTTGATTGTTTGCATGCGTGGACACGGACACAAATTCTGACATTGGATGCAGAAATCCTTAAGAGAAAAATACGGAGGACAAACAATGTGGTAGAGACGGCTCAAGGAAGAAAAAGGGAAAAGAAGCACAAAAATTCTGCACTAAGTGGACGAGAGAGCGAGGGGAGGGACCCCAATACAGGTGGGGTGCTTTTGTTCAACAACCAATCTTTGCGTTCTGAGACTTGCGGAAACTGCTTTCATTAAGGGTGCACCAATGAAGTAGACTGAAGTTTACTGACTTGCAGCACTTCCTGGCTCCCTTCTTTCCGTCCGGATCCTTTTTGCAACAACAGAGCTTGGGACACTCTGGCAGCTCTTTGTCGTTTTCTCCATCGATGCCCTTCTCAGTGGGAAACGAGCCGAAGGGACACATTTCTCCCTCAGCCCCCCTGCAATTTGAAAATAGATCTTCGATCAAGCTCTTGATTGCAATTCCTCACTGAAAAAAAACTTTAATTTCGTTCATGAGAATGATCCCTACATTGCTCTTCCTTTTTCTTTATGAACACGGAGGAGGGGCCTGGTTGAGCAGGGACTCAAGAAGACACTAGTCATCCCTACATTTGAAAACCTGAACAGTGACTGAACAAACGGTCCTCCTGAAGTACTTCTCCCTCCTGCGGAGAGAGATCCTCGACTCTGCGTCCCTCCGCCCGCCCTCCCCAACCTGACTGCCTTCATGACTAACTGACTTGCAGCAGACTTTTGCAAGACCCGAACCGGGACTTGGACAGCATTTCTTTCCCTTACCGCCACCTGAAGAGACGAAGAGCAAGCACAAAAACAGAATTCCCCAAAGTAAAACACAAACACAGAAATCCATACAAGCACCCACAAGGACGACTGGAAGGACTCAGATTTCTTTTTCTGCGTGTGCCCGCTTCTACGCCCATTTCCCCCCTGTTTCTTCTCCTGGGTAGAGGGAGACACGAGCCGACATGCAGACGCATGGTGAAAATGTGCGTATGGGTGCGTGAGTGAAAAGAATTGCTCTCCCGCTGCATCGAAGCGTAAATATATGTTTTGTATGCAAAACTCCCTCCCTCTCTCCCTCTCTCTCTCTCTGTGTGTGTGTGTGTGTGTGTGTGTGTGTGTGAAAGAGAGAGAGAGAGAGAGAGAAAGGGGCTCTCTAAGAGAGGGGGGGAGAGAGAAAGAGACACACACACAGACAGAGAGAGAGAGAGAGTGGGAGGGATTAGAAGGCGGGAAGCCGCCAGACAGATAGAAATGCGGACATGCAAGCAGGTATACATCAATACAGACACAGAGATTGGCCAGCAAGTAGAAGTCTAGGTATGCATCAATACAGACACAGAGATTGGCCAGCAAGTAGAAGTCTAGGTATACATCAATACAGACACAGAGATTGGCCAGCCAGTAGAAGTCTAAACAGACAGACGGAAAGCCAAAAACACCCACGAGGAGGCGAGTAGGCAGGCAGGCAGGCAGGCAGGCAGGCAGGAAGACGAACCGAAAGAAAGGTAGACAGAGGGGAACCATGATACAGAAAACGAGAAAAAAGACGATAACGGAAAAGACGCGCAAGGACACAATGCCTGACGATTTCTGCTTCCCCTGTTTTCCCCACTTTCCTTTTTTTTGTTTTCTGTTCTTGCACTTGCCTTCAAACAGACAGACGACTGACATATCGAAGTGCAGCAAAGATAGACACGCAGCTCACCTCCGCCATTCTGAGCAAAGCTAACATCATCCGTCCCGTCAACCGGCGTTGGTTCTTCGTCATCACTGCCTGAGGCTTCATGGTCGTCTGCGAGCATTTCAACAATCCATCAACGTTTTGGGAATACAGCTCCATACAGCGTTTTCCTCTCCTTTTCCCGTTGAGGCATCTACGAAGAGCGCATGAAAAATTGAGATGACGACGCAGATATGCAAACAGACGTATGGGTACAAACGCCGGTACACGTACTGAAACGAGATTTCACCGTCTATTCGCCCAAACCAGCCATTCACGCTGACGGGCTCATGTGCTGGCTCCCATAAACGCAACATTGGTGTATTAATACATTGAGAAACCCGCGTGCACAAAGTGGCGCATGACACACAGATGCACATATACTCCTGCATCAGTCAAGGGAACAAATAGACATGCTGAAGAGGCGAAGACAGTCGAGAGGAATTCCCTCGTGATGATCATCGTAGACACAGAAACACGCACGCACACACACACACACACACACACACACACACAGAGAGAGAGAGAAAGAAAGAGAGAGAGAGAGAGAGAGAGAGAGAAAGAGAGAGGCGGAAAGGATATGTCTGACCATCCCCTTGAAAGTTTGTGCAGACTCATGCCCGATCTGTGCAGGCCTGCTCACCTTCTTTCTCTCTGCAAACAAAATGAGCATGCACCAACAGCACGTCTGTTGTTTTCTTCGAAGTGCACGTAAACTTCTCCTCCAGTTTCAGTGCATTCCTGTAAAGAATGTATACTGCAATGAGAGGCTGGAAAAATCTTTTGAAAACAGTGGAGGGGGCTGTGCGTGCCAAAATGAGCTTGTAGACGAACGCATGCTTCGAGTTTCGTATGATATATATGAGTCCATACAAAAAAATTCATATATAGGTTGAAGATGGTGGGTACTGACTGTAGAAGGGCAGTGGCGGTCCTTGGACGCCTCCTTGCATTTCGGCGCGCCACAATTTGCGGACGACTCGCAATGGGATCCTGTGAAGTGGGAAGAGTGCGCCTCGATGCACCCATTGAGAGAAAGGCCGCCAGAAGGATGGCGAAAACAAAAGGTTCCCACAGTGCCCTCATGTGTCTTCAAGACTTCGAGTCTTTCTGAGTATTGTAAGGTTTCGGGAAGACAAGTTTCTCAATTGGTTTAGTTTTGCCTCTTTTGCACACTCAATGCTGCCCTGAGTTCATAGATCGATGTGTGTCCCCTCACCCGACATGCATTTCACACGCTTCTGTGCCCATCTTGGCTTGACCTGCTTGTCGGTTTTCGCGTGCAAGTTCCCTTGGTTTGGCGTCTGGAGCTTGTCTTTTACTTCCACCCAATGTGCCTTCCAGAGATCACCCTGACGAACTGCATCGGGTACGGCGGCTACGGCCAGAGGTCGCACCGAGCACGCTGCATGTGGTCCGATGAAGTCTGTTAAACTCTGTTTTCGTGTGCGGCGTGCCTGCTTGCATGCAATTGCATCGATCATTGCATGATTCTTCGTACGTCCTTCGCGCGCGTATCGGTGTGCAGGGCTTCGCATCGGCCGGCCAGGGCCCCCGAAACTGCTTTTTTTGGTGCAGCCCATGCAATGAGTCCGACACATACAGCCGCTCCGGGGCCCTCAAGGGCAATTTTTGGGCCCGCTAAGACTTTTCCCCACGATTCTGCGTGACGGATCAGCACGGCCCCCCTTCAGCCGCACGTCCTGCATGCTCAGAGACGCCCTGTCCTCAAACTAAGATTCGAAAATAGGAGGGAAATTTGGAAAAGCACACTGATCATCCTGTTCCTTTTGTAACCTGGCCGACTTTTGTGAGAAACGATTTTGATTTGACCACTCTTTGTCTGTGTTTTGATTTTGCTCTACGAAGGGGCGTTTTTGCAAGTTTTCTCTTTTGAAGTCAATCTGTCAATAGATTGATCGATCACCCACTTTGGTTTGAGATCTGAGAAGAGAAAGTTTTTGAAGGGCTGGATGAACACTTCCACGTGCACTGCGCTCTTGCGAGATGTTTTCTCCCAAGGAGTCGCAATTTATTCGTCTGCTTCTGCTGTGAGCAAGGCTCCGACTGCCATCCAGAGCACCCCTTCTCCTCATTTCATCGTGACAAGTCCTTCTACTGAAGATGCTGCTTTGAAGGCAGTTTACACCGCAGTCTCCTCTGGAAAGAATGTCTCCCTGGTTCTTATCTGCAAGTCCAAGGTTGCTTCTAACAGAGACCTTCCTCTCTATGCTTTGGAGTATGGAGGTTGTTTTGTGGCTTCCACAGGGCACGAGGAATTGAATGTGAGACGGGCTTTGACGGAGGCGGGCACCTTCAAGGGCCCCTCAGTGGTTGTGATCTCAGAGAATCCCGATGTCGAGTTTCGATGGAATCCCAACAATGAGCTGAAGGGGATGGACAACTTCTGCCTTGACACTACGAACATTCCCGAGTCTCTGCAGTCGTTCCTTGACCGAACTTCTCACCTCACTCTGCTGGTGAACAAGCACCCTGAACTGCCCGAAAAGTACACACAAAAACTTCCCGAGGGGCACGATATTCTCAAGGCGCAGCTGGCCAAGCTCAAGGCCGGTGTCGCCCAGAAGCCCCTCACTGTGCTGTACGGTTCTGACGGAGGTAACGCAGAGGGTCTTGCAAAGCGCTTTGCCAAAGAGGCAAAGAGACGGGGAGCAACCGGAAAGGTTGCCCCCATGGATGCATTCGATCCCTCTCAGTTGGTGGGCGAGGAGACTGTGGTCTTCATGGTGTGCACAGCCGGACAGGGAGAGTTCCCCGGAAATGCGAAGAAGCTTTGGACGTCTCTGACCGAGCTGGACTCTGCCCGCTGTCTGGAGGGAATGAACTTCGCAGTCTTTGCCCTCGGAGACAGACATTACTGGTCAGTGTATGGAGCCTTGCATACTCTTGTGCAGTCGAGAGAAGCACTGAGTTAATCTTGACGTTCAAGGCCCACAGTTGGTTGTGCGAAGGATGAATTCCTGTGCTCCCGCCAAAAGATCTCTTCGAGATGATCAGTGGACAGAGACGGCTGTTTTTAGAATGGGTAGCGGGGGTATTGAGAAACAGCACAGAGATAGAAGTGCGACGGGGTGAAAAAGGAAGAGATGCATATATGTTGGGGGGGAACGGGAATACATTAAAACGGAGACTTGGGTTCTTTTCTTTTCACTCTCTTTGTAACCGTCCCCTCGCATTTTCCTTTCATCTGTCTCAACCTGTTCCACTTCCTCCCGTGCCCTGCTCTTGTTCGGATCTGCGCCGTGTATAAGAACATTTTCTGCATTTAGTTGCTGTATTTCACATTCTGTTGTCTTCTGCTTGCAACCCCTTCACTTCCGCAGGCCCGATCCCCAGTTCTTCTGCAAATCTGGCAGGGACCTCGACGAGAGGTTGGCGTACCTGGGGGCTTCCAGGCTGGTAGACGTGGGTCTGGGAGACGACCAGGACACAGACAAGTACGAGGAGGGGTACGGGAAGTGGGAACCTGGACTGTGGGAGGCCCTAGGACTCGTTAAGGAGGGAGGTGCTGCAGAGGTGCGTTGGGGTGTATATGGGGATGGCGCAGGGGGGAGGGAAGGGGTTTTTCTGCTGTTTTGTTGGATCTTCAGTCTGCCTTCCTTCTCGAAGAGAAGTGGGGCAAAGTTTTTGTCTTCTTTGAAGGTTTACAGACAAAAGAAGGGCCTTTTACGCACGTCAAGCGGCCCGCTTTGTCCTTCTCCTTCCTCAAATCAAGCGGCGCCCTTTTGTTTTTCCTCTCTCCATGTGCAGGAAGAGGCCGCTGACACCGGCAAGCACCCCTCTGACGAGGAGATCAAGGTCTGGTCGAACTACTTGAGGGGCACTCTGAAGCAGACACTGGACGACAGGACGACAGCACAGGTGCCCTACGAGGACACCAAGGTCATCAAATTCCACGGTCAGTCAGCCGTTGGGACTGCCTGAGGGGGGGCTGGTCGGTGGAGGCTCATTTTCATGCACATGTACTGCTTTCGGTTTGTGCGCTCGAGGGGAAGAGGGGGCGGGGCGCATGGGTCGGACGGGAGGCTCATTTTTTTTTTTTTTTTGAGGTGATTTACAAACCTAATGCGGTGTCGTTCGGTTTCGGTGATTGTTATGTTTTTATTTGTCTCGAGACTTTCCTCGTCAACCCCTCTGTCGTCGCTCTCCTCCTTTCCCCCCCCTGCAGGCATCTACCAGCAGGACGACAGGACGTACCGGTCTGAGCGTGCGAAGCTGGGCATCGAGCCTGCCTACTCGTTCATGGCCCGTGTGCGCCTTCCCGGGGGGATCTGCCAACCCCACCAGTGGCTGGTCAGTTAATGAGTCCGTCAAATCAGTCAGGGAAAGGGTTCTAACGAGTCGGGGTGGATTCACGTCTGCCTCTGTATTTGAAGCAACTGTTTTCCCCTGCGTCAATCCTTCCGTCCCATCACCCTCTTCGCCACCTTCTGGCTTTCCCTCAGATGGCGTCCAGAATACGGGACAGAACATACACTTTCCATCTCTCGTTTGTGTCGATACTGCAGAAAATGGACGCCCTCTCTGACTCTCACGGAGTAGGGCATTTGAAGGTGACGACCCGTCAGACCTTCCAGCTCCACGGCGTCCTGAAGAAGGACCTCAAGTCGGCAGTCCGTGAGATGAACAAAGCCTGCATGGACACCATCGCCGCGTGCGGTGACGTGAACAGAAACGTGATCTGCACTTCCATTCCGGGAGTGTGCTCCCCTGAGTGCTACGACCACATCCAGAAGGTCAGACAGACAACACAGAAAGACAGAACAGACAAACAGATACACCACTTCAGGAAGTGCAGCATGAGTAAATGCTTTTCGAGGTTGAAACTCTCTTAGCCTTCTGAACCTTGTGAGCTGTCTCTGCTGATGGCAGCCAGCTTCCGCAGCCCTTCTCTGCCCCCGTGAGTTGGTTGATGTTGTCTCCTGGCACGCACACAGAGACCTTGTGATTATCGAGAATGACCTGTCCGTTCCATGGCTTGACATTGCTTTCTTTACAGTTCCTCTTCATAAAGGCTTGCCTGCCTGCCTACCTGCTTGCCTGCCTGCAGGTTTCCAAGGACCTTTCTGACTACTGCCTTCCCCGCACGACCGCCTTCCACGAGATCTTCCTCGAGGAGGGCGACACGGAGGCGATGAACTCGAAGAAACTTGTGTCCGGATCCTTCGCTGCCTCCGACACTGTTGAGCCCATCTACGGCCGCACGTACCTGCCCAGAAAATTCAAGGTCGCTGTGGCTATCCCCCCCTACAACGACGTTGGTAAGTCAACACAACTAACTCTCTCTCTCCGTTTGTTTGTTTGTCCGTCACTGTGTCTTTTTTTCTTCGAACGGATCTCGCGACGGAGTCCACTGACATGCCATCAGGCGCTTGCACTTTCAAAGATCTTTCTCTCGCCTTCTTTCTACCTTTGCCTTCTTCGTCCTGCTTTCTCTTTACCTTCTTTCCGTGAGAAGCCTTCCCCCTTGAGGGAATACAAGTGTCATGGGTTTGTTTGTAGGCGGTCGTCATCTTTTTTGTGTGTCGCATTCACGCTTTCGTTTACAGTCTTCGATCTTTTCCGCGCGTCCTCATCACACTGACGCACAATTCTGTGCAGACGTCCTCGCCCACTGCGTCGGGTTTGTGGCGATCATCAACCCGGACGGCGGTGCCCTCGAGGGCTTCACTGTGACCGTGGGAGGCGGCATGGGAACGACGAACGGAAACGCCAAGACCTTCCCCAGAGTGGCAGACGACCTCTGCTTCTGCACGCCTGAGCAGGCCAAGCACATGCTCGCCACGATCCTGACTGTGCAGAGAGACTACGGTGACCGAACCGACAGGAAGGTGGCGAGATTCAAGTACACCGTGCACAAGTACGGTGTGGGATTCATCAGGGCAGAAGTCGAGAAGAGAATGGGCGTGAGATTCGAAGACCCCAGGTGAGTGGCTTTTCTGGCTGTGTGTCTCTGTCTCTGTTTCCTCTTTGGTCTGTTTCTGTCGCTCTGGTCCCTTCTTTTCCAGTTTCCTTTCTTTCCTTCTTTCCTTTGGCTGACTCAGCTGTTTCCCGTTCTGTAAACACAATAGATTGTGCTGCTTCCCCGCTTGTGTCCTTCTGCCTTTTCTGGTACTAAGTTTATTGACTGACCCGATCCACTTTCTCACCCTCCGCCCCCTCTTCCCTCTTGTCCTCCACCCCCTTGCTTCCATCTTCTCCCTTCTCTGTTTGCTCCTCTTTCCATGCAGACCCTACCAGTTCACGACCCGCCAGGATCTCTACGGGTGGGCCCAGACGACCGACGGCCTCTGGCACTACGGGATCTTCCTGGACATGGGCAGAGTGATCGACACCGAGCACCTGAAGATGAAGACAGCCCTTCGGCATATCGCACAGGAGCACAAGGGGGTGTTCAGGTTGACGTGCAACCAGGGACTGATCATCTCAGACATCCCCCAGGAGGACAAGGACAAAATGCAGGGTCTCATCAACATGTACGGGCTTCAGGTGGACAAGTGAGTCACTTGGCTGATCGGTATTTCTGCCGCACGCACACTTTGGCCGTTCCCTTGCCCTTTCCTCTTTCCCTCCATTCTGCAGTTTCTCAGAAATCTCAACTTTTTGTTTTCGCCTTTTCGAGGAGTCTCCTGCCTTCTGCGCGAAACTGTGGAACAGACATTCTTGACAGAATCGATCCATTACCCTTCACCCAAACCTTGTGCCCTTGTTCTTACTTCAGGCTGTCCGCCATGAGGATGAATGCGGTTGCCTGCGTGGCCCTTCCCACCTGCCCCCTGGCCTTTGCCGAGTCCGAGCGCTACCTCCCCGACCTGATCACTAAGTTGGAGGATATTCTCGATGAGACCGGACTCAGGAGACAGGAAATTGTCGTCCGAATGACCGGGTGCCCCAACGGATGCGCCAGGCCGTATCTTGCCGAGATTGGCTTCGTGGGCCGATCCCCGGGGTACTACACCATGTGGCTGGGAGGCGACTTCCTCGGCCACCGCACGGGTAGGGTCTACAGAGAGGCCGTGAACGAGGAGCAGATCCTGGCAGAGCTCCGTCCTCTCCTCAAGTCAGTCGGGGCGATTGTCTTCATAAAGGATCTTTTGCTGCCTGCATGGATGGGCTTTTGGTTCTTCTTTGAACGGGGAAGAGAAGACAGAAAAGAAAGGGCCGAGAGGTATTCTGGAAAGTGTACTGTGTCGAGAAGCAGCTCCTCCGTTTCCCTCTCCTTCACGCGCTGCTTCACCGTTTTCTCTTTCCGGTCCTCTCGAATCGCCGCCTGTGTGTTTTTCTTTTGTCTTTTGCGGTGAGGAAATCTCACAGAACACAGCGCTTCTCTCACAGCTTTATTCTCCTTCCCCTCTCTTCCTTTTTCCTCCTCCTTTCTCTTCAGGGACTACTCACACGAGAGGTACGAGGGCGAGAGCTTCGGTGATTACGTCTTGAGGCGCTCCGACCTGAAGTGGGAGTTGCGGGAGGGCCAGGAGCTCCCCGCAGTGGGTGTGAAGAAGTAAATGAAGGAAGACAGGACGTGTGTGAGTGCATGGAAGTGAAGTCAATCCGTGAGAGGATGCAAAAGACAGATAGAGAAGAGAGAAAGAAACAGACAGAAAGATACGCCTTACAGAGACAGAAGACAGTAAGCCAGACCAGACAGATCAGTGACGATGCAATCGCTTTTGAACATCAGGACAGGAAAAGATGCATAGATGTTCGTGAAGAGAAAGATATACAAAAAAAGACAGGCTCTGCACAGAGGGTTCCTCTCTCTGTGTCCGCGGATCCGTTCACGATCTCGTGATTTTTGTTTTTTTCCTGCGTTGTTTGTGTTGTGTTGTCGTCTTGCTGCATGCCTTCATTCTGTCTGTGTCTGTGTATTTGCGTGTGCGTAGGGGGGGGGAGAAAAGGAAGATCGAGGCTTGTTTGTTTCCTTCCTTTTTTTCTCGACTCATTTCGCGCTGTTCAAAGAGCGTGAGCTTCTTTCTGGATTGACCTCTCCCCCCCCCTTTAAGTGATTGCTTGCCTCCCTTTTCTGTCTCTTTCCTACCTAGCGTCATAGTTCGTGTGTCTTGCTTGTACAGTTTTGTCTCTTTCGCTGTTGTCTCTTCTCTTCCCAACTGTCTGCACTAATGTAGTATGTCTGCCTGTCTCTTGCTTTCTTTCTTTTCCTTTTCTTTTGTAAGGACGGACGGCGGGCCTTGATGAAAGAGAGTCGGCAGCTGCCGGTGTCTGTCTTTCTGCGGCCGTCTCTCTCTCTACTCACTAAACCGCAAAATGATTGGAGGAAAGGGAAGGGAAGAGGAGAGGAGTGCTCTCGCAGTCTATAAGGGGGCATCTCCCTTTCTCTGTGCATCTCTCTGTGTCAACACAGAGCAGAGAAGGGGGTGAAAAAACTTTTGTTGGGAACAATGGAGGAAGAAGAGAAGTAACGGCGTCCTTCTGTCTGTCTCGTCCTTTTCTCTCTCTGTGCACGTTTTTTGCTCTGTCTCTCTGACTTCCTGTCTTTCTGTGTGTCGGCTTCTTGATACAATCGCTCACGAAGGAGGGGAGAGAGAGGGAAGAGATTCCTTAGTTGTGCCTTTCGGGTTTGCCTCTTCTCTCCTTTTTTTCTTCCTCCTTTCCTTCCTTCCTTCCCTTTCCTCCATCGGGATCCATCTTATCCGCTCGTCCATCTTCTCTTTCTGTGTCAGTCACTCACTTCGCGTGAAAGCGTGAAAGAACGGAATGACAGTTACTTGACATCGAACTCTGGAGACCCCTTCTCTTTTCGTGCCGTCACCGCCTCCTTTCTTTCTCCCTTTCTCGGCTTTGGTTTTTTCTCTCTTTCTTACTCTTTTTCTTGCATGGCACAGAGCAGAAGAGAGATCGTGAGGACGCGCGAAAGGGAAAAAGTGACCCGATGGATGGTCCCGGAAAGACGGGCATGGATGGATGCTTGCTTTGCCATTCACTCACTCAATTTTGACACTCTGATGGATGGACGTCGGATCCCATCTAGTCTGCATGCCCCCCTATGACTTGATTGATTGATTGAAGCCTTGCGGTTGGTTGTGTGTATGCAAAAGTTCAAGAGAGGTGACACGAGAGAAGGGAGAGCAATAGAAGCGACGAGAAAGGCACTGGCAGGGATTGGGACGAGGGAAGCTTTCTTCCGACGTATACATGGTTTTGTAACGCATGCAATTGACAGTCAATCGAGATCAAATTTTCAAAGGAACTCGGACACAGACAGGTACAGCGGTCCCGCCACAGAGAGGGAAAGAGAGAGAGACAGAAGGAATTCGACCGTCGAGTAGGAGGTCGAACAAACGAACGAACTGTCTTCTTCTTGAAATGACTATGCGTGGATGGGTGGGTGGGTGGCTTGTCTGCAAGATGAGTGTGTACTTTACCGTTGCAGCAGTTGTTTGAAACCGTTCCACACCCCGTTCCCTACAAGTATCAGTGCGAAGGAAAAAGAGAAGCAGCCAGGCACCCAACATGAGCATGACGTGCACACAGACAGATAGACAGACGCAGAGATGAGACACGAAGTCAGCCAGCTCTCCAAATTTCTTCCTGGAGACCTCGCTCCCCTGTCAGCCTGTCTGTCTGTCTGTCCTTTCCACCCACTGGTCACTGTCCAGTCGGGTTTGCGCGCACATGCCCCTCATGCGTCACCTCTTTTGTGGCACGGTGGGTCCAGTGAACCGTCGCCTCCTTCTTCGAGGTCTGCGGTTCTTCCAGGCTTCTGTCAAATTTGCTGCATGACCCTCGATCATGCACTCATCGATCATCAACTCAACTCATGCAGTGAAGTGGCCGAATCACCCCGACAGAAGCCTGTCGACATTTCTTCCTGCCTGTCTTTTCCAGGTGCGTGCTCAGAGCCCTTTGGCGTTGGTGTCGGTTAGAGGAGCCTCAAACCCGAAACGAAACGCCGGGACTGGGAAAGGTGCCCGGGCTCTGGCTCTACAGTCACTGAAGTGGAATGCAGCCTTGCCGAGGCGCTGGCGAACAGTACTTGGCAGCGAAAAAAGCTTCAGACTCATACCGTGTCAAGCACTGGTACTGGTAGAACAAGAACCTTTTTTAAAAATGATATATATTGTTTAATGTTCAACTTTTTAGTCAACTTTGTATATACATTTTCAGTTTTTTCCTTTTTAAACAAAAATTGATTTCAATTTAATCCTTAATACATCACTGATCTTCTAAAATTTAATTAACATGCACTTTACACATTTAGTTTTAAAAAAACATTTTCTAAAGAAACATTATTTAGACCTTTTTCATATTATAACTTCATTCTATAAGCCCCTTAAATACATTCATATTTAAAGTTATCCATGTACATGGTTTTTATCCGTATCATAGATACGGGCTATATCTTGAAACTCAGATTCAAACTCTATATCGCAAACGCAGACATTGTCTCAAATTTTTGCACCGTAGGCACGCGAATTAGCATGGATTAATTGTTGAAAGACAAAGTTGCATTTAGTTGTATTGGAAGGGGAGGAAACTGCATTTAAGATTGGAATAAATAGGAATGAACTTGAAAGTTTGTCTTTTTAGTGGCGTGTAGTGTCGGTAAGGTAATCATTATAGTAATTATTTATAGAAAATCTGCACAAAGTAACATTAATTAGAACAGTTTAATTTAGTTTAATTATGATCAGAGCAACGTGGAATCCAATTAAATCGTGGTTCATCAGTGTGGCAGGTAGTGGCAGGGTTCTGTTGGATCGACTTCTCGTCTTTCATCTGATTCAGGAGACGCCGAGGTCGCCCGTCTACGCACATGTAGAGCGCGCGGCTCTGCAATGCTATGCCGTCAAGCTATAGCCGTCTCCGTCTCGGAACCATAGCCGCCTCCCTGGCCCTGTGATTCAAGAGTGCATGTCAGCCATGCTGCCGTTAAGCTGCAACCGTGCCACATATGTACATACGTTCTCTTGAACTTCACGGCACCTTGAGAGCCCCTTGCGTGTGCCCGTATCAGTAACAGTCACAACTTTGAGTTCCGTCTCGTTCCTGAACAAGGGGAGTTACAGAGTACGGGAGCTGCGCTGAAGATGTCCAAGCAGGTCTTTATGGTTCTTGCGGCAGCTACCTGCCTCTTGCCGTGCGAGTGCTTTACCACGCCCCCTTCTTTGCCTCGTCATCTGTCCCGTTCCTCCATTTTCTCTAGAGGAGATCACAAAGGTGTGCCAGGGACTCCGTCGGGGTTCTCTGAGACGCCCTTCCCCGTCTCCGACCGCGCCGTCTCCCTTAAGATGAGCGAAGAGGACCAAGGAGAATCGACGGACGTCGAGAGCCTCAAGGCACTCGGCCCAGCCACCTTCGTTGCGACTGGAACCGCACCTCTCCTTCCCTTCTACTTCTGGAGTCTGTACACACTACGAACGACTGGGTGCGGCCTCCCCGCGGGTCCCTTCGGACTTTACGGGGCCCTTGAGGGGTTTTCCTACCTGGCTGTTGTCGCAATGGTGGGCCTGTCTGCGTATACAAAGGTGAAAACAGGAAAAGGTCTGCCTGCCGGGCCTGGAGGTTTCATCGGGGCAGTGGAGGGCATCGCCTACCTCGGCGCGGTGGCGGGCCTGGCGGTCTTGGCTCTGCAGGTCGCCCAGTACGGGTACATTCCCAACGCAGTGCCGAGTGAGGGCGCGGTGTGCAGCTAGGGTCGTGTGCAAAGAAATTGAAAGGTTTTCCAGAGGCCGGTCTGCGGATGAATAGGGCTAATGCAGGTGACTAAGATGGATGGAGGAATGACAGATGCGTTGAAAGATAAGGAGACGCTGTTTATGTAGTGCAGTGGAGTAGTAGTATCCAGAAAGAAATGTGCTTCACTTAGTTGCTCAGGAAACATGTGCCTGCCTGTCTGTCCCCTTGGTCCACCCTTGCCCACTCTTTGACACTCGACCGACGTCTGCGTTTGTGACACGAAGTGTAGAGAACAATGTCGGCTGTTCTTATGTTTGTCTGTTTGTCTATCGGCGTGAGTGTCTGTTTTTCTTCCTCCCTTTTTCTCTGAGGTCCTGGATGAAGTTTCTACGCTTGTCGGACACACAAGAGAGAGACAGGGAACACGTATCTCTCGATTTGTCTATCCATCTATCAGTCCAAAACTGTCTATCTGTCTCTTCCTGTATCTGTTTTCACCTCCGTTGTGCTCTCTGCTTGTCTCTCTATCTCCTTGTCTGACTATCTGTTTGTTTGCCATTCTGTCCTTCAAGTGATGTGACGGTGTGTGCGCACCAGAGACGTCGGTTCATGTGTCTGTCTTCATGTCAGTCGGTCTGTATTTCTGTGGATAAAGCTGTTGATTCACCTGTTCGCCCAATCTAATGTCTCGCCTGCTTGCCTAAAGTGCATATATGTTTGTAAGGGCTTCCTTGCCTGCCTGCGTGCCTGCCTGCCAACCGGCCTGCCGACGGCCTGGCTTCCTCTCTGTTTCTCTAGCAACGACGCGATGTTGTCTCTCTGTCTTTTTGTTTGTTGGTCCGTCCAGCCTTTCGTTTGTGTTTCGGTCTCTGCTTCTGGTTGTATCAGTCGATGTGCCTGAGAGGGGAATGTTGAGAAGGAAGTACTAGATAGTATGTAGTTTGTCTGTCTGTCTGTCTGTCTGCATTCACCCCTGTCAGATTCTGCCTGTTTGTACCCGTCTATCTGTCTATTGATCTGTCTGCGGCCTCGCTGTTCTCTGTTTGTCCGTTTGTCCCTCGTAAAGCAAAAAGAGAGGGAAAGAAAAGAGGCATACAGGGTATCCCTCGTACTCGTTGTGTATAGTTCTGTCAGAATGTGCCTCTCCATGAATATGTCTGCCTCACTGCCTGCATGTATCTATGTATGTCATGTATGTCTATTCAGGCCCCCTGACCACCTTGTCTGAGTGACCGTAACCGTGTCATTGCCTTTCGTTTGTCTTTCCTGGGGACAGGCTGGGGGAGCCTGGGGTATTTTAAATTCTTTTCTTTCTTTCTTTCATTCATTCATTCATTCATTCATTCATTCACTTTTCTTCCTTCGTTCCTTCTCTGTCCCCTTTCTCTTTCTCTTTCTCTCTCTCTCTCTCCCTCCCTCTCTCTCTCTCTCTCTCTCCCAGGGAGTCTCCCCCTTATCCCTCCCACCCCCTCTCCCTGTTTTTCTGTCTGTTTCAAACTGTCTCGGTCTAGGTCTCAGTCTGTCTGTCCCTCTCCCCATTACCTCTTTATCCTTTTCTGTTTCCCTCGCACTTTCCTGCTTGCTTCTTTCTTTGGTAAGATTAGGTAAGAACCATAAGATATTGTGTTTATACTATAAATAGTGATAGTCACTCAAGTCGATAGGCTAGAAGACGCTAAAATAGTCATAAATAGTCTAAAATATGAAATTCATTGAATTAAAAGATCTAGCTTTTTTTATAGAAAATATCAGCAAAGTTTTTTTTTCTTTTTTTTAAAGAGTGTACAATAGTGTACAACCTAGCACAGCCTAGCACGACCTCCCTGAACCTAACTACCACTTAAAAGTTCAAGCCGCATTTTTGGATAAGCTTGAAAGTCTACGCCGCAGGCACTAGCAGGCGCGGATCATTTATGGTCTCTTGAAAGCCAAAGCCGCATATCTGGACGGTGTCTTGACCGTTTACGCCGCAGGCGTAGACGGTCTCTTGAAAAATGATGTCACAGATAGAGATCATCTTGATTACATTTTTTCAAATGGCACTTAGGTTCAGGGAGATTCCTAGCACAGCTCAGGAGGCAGACTGAATAATATGAGTACCCCCAAGAAGCTTTCCTGTGACTCTATGGTTTGTCAATCAAACTCCGGGCTTTGGCAGGCTGGCGCCTTTGACGTCAGAGCTTTGGCAATAGAAAGCTCATTCTTTCTAATATGTAATATCATCAGGGCTCCAACGATAGAAAGCTAATTCTTTCTAGTATGCAATACAGCTCCAGCCCACAGTAGCTTAAAAATGTTATAACTACCCCCTTGACGCTTCACTGCTTTTCTGGATAAGGCTCTTTAAGACACCAAGATCCGTTCTAGAATGTCTTCAAACCATACACCGAAACCCGTTCGGCTCTTTCAAATTTAATTTAAACCACTAGTTAAATCATCTACTATAAAAAAAATTGAAATAACATGTAAAGTGAAATTTGAAATAAAATGCTTTATCTGAACTGAATTTTAAATTATTTTTCATGATGCAATTATATAGCTAGTTCAAAGGAGTTTAAAGTAGTTTAAAGCTTTTAATTTTACTTCTCCTCATATTTCTGTTCGCGGGACGGGCTGCGCGGTCAAACGCAGGCGGCGTATATACAGCAGAATCAAGCAATTCCGTGTCTGACATACTAGTCTGACGCTTCGTTCTCCTCTCTTCCTGCGTCAAGAGAAGGCACCTGCTATGCCCTAGGCTGTTTCCCATTCTTTCTCCCTTTCTGTTTCTCTTTAACTTTTTTTTGATTCACTGCGTTTTCAATAAACACGTCAGGATCAACCGATGGTGAGCTGGCTCTGTTTTCGCTTACAGGCGATGCATCAGATTGGAAGTGTGAAAGCCAGTCTCCAACTGTTCATTGCTTCTCGGAGCCCAGTTACCGCGTCGACCAGTAAAAGTATCGAAGGCGAGAGCCTTCTTCACTTCCTTCTGTACACTGCCGACCTTACTCACTCTCTCACTCACTCAGCCACTCACTCACTCACTGATTCATTCAAGCACCCACTCACTTCTTCACTCACTCTCACACTCACGCACTCACCCACGCTCACTCACTCATTATTCATTCATTATTCATTCACCTACTGCCTCATTCACCAACGCCCTCATTTACTCACTAGCTCACCCACCCGCACTCACTAGCTCTTTCACTCACCTTCACTCAATCATTCATCCATTCACTCACTCACCCACCTACCCACCCAATCATTCATTCACTCACTGATTTGTTCACCCACCCACTCACTTCTTCACTCACTCCCACACTTACGTACTCAGTGTGACACCCGCGCTCACTCACCTACGCATTCATTCATTCATTCATTCACTAACTTCCTCATTGTCTCACTCACTCAGCCATTCACCCACACAGCCTCACTCACTCATTGACTCACTCACTCCCATACCACGGTCACTTACTCATCCATTTACTCACTCACTCATTCACTCATTCATTCATTCATTCATGCATTCATGCATTCATGCATTCATTCACTCACTCACCCACCCGCACTCTCTCACTCTTTCACCCACCTTCACTCACTCATCAACTCACTTACCCACTCACTCACTTACTCACTCGCTCGCGCACTCACTCACTCACTCACCCACCCACCCACTTACCTACTCACTCACTCACTCGCTCACTCACTCACTCACTCACGCACCCACTCACTCACTCATGCATCCCGACATTCAGTCACCCATCCATCCATGTAACCATCCATTCATTCATTCATTCATTCATTCATTAACCCCTCCTGACCGATAGGTGCTATATGCAGATAGCCATTTTGTGAGGCAGGTAGTCAGGTACGCAGACACAGCCACAGGTAAGAACAGCCAGGTAAAGACAGACACAAGCATGCTTATCCCATCTATCTCTGTCTCCAACATACTTTCTTTTTCTAAAGGTGTGTGACACTGTGCTGGTCGCAGCGATTCCTGCATCAAAAGATTAGCAGCAGCTCAACAAGATCGCACTTCATCGGTTGGCAATGGTTAGCTCCTTTGGCTTACCGGTCTTGGAGTCAATACAACCATTCAGTTCATTGCCTTTGCTGGTGAAAAAGAGAACAAAGATAAAGCAAAGCCAGCAAACGCTTCAAAAAAGTCTCTACCATAAAAAATCTGAGAGTGCCGTACGTATGAATCATGGACCCATAAGAACGTTATGACTGGCAGTGTTGGAAATTGGAACGTCGTTCACAGTCTAACACCAGATATGCTCGCGATGTCCTCAACAACGTCTTGGGGTGTATTGTTGCCCACCGGACGTTTTAGAAAAAGAAAAGTATACAAACACGGTCAGACCAAATTCGCCAGCCTAAAAGTAGGTGCTGACCGTAGCGGACCGACATACAGTAACAGGCCAGAAGACCGAGACGTTTTTCAGACAGCTTTTGCATCGAAGTGCATGCATGCATACAAACAGCTGATAGAGCTGTGGGCTTTGGGGTGGCACGGTCGGGCTTAATTTGGTATGGCCGCGCCTTTAGCATGGTCGGGCTTTGACATGGCCGTGCCTTCGGTACGGTTAGGCTTTGGCGTGGCTGTGCTTTCGGCACGGTCGGGCTTTGGCATGGCCGCGCGCCTTCGGCGTGGTCGGGCTTTGGCGAGCCCGCGTCTTCAGCGCGGTCGCGGGCTTTGGCAGCCGGACGCCTTCCTAGGCGCCTTTGGCGCCCAGGCTTTGGCGGCCACTCCAGATCAACCATAGGAAGCCTTCTTGGGGGTAAATATAAGTCGATATGGATACCTACACAGTGCGTATGGATGTATACAGATAGGAGAAACCTGAAGGAACCAAATTAATTTGCTTATCGGACGGCTGGAGCAAGAGGTACCACCGTACCTGGCGGCGGTGGCGTACCATGGTAGTGGTAATACAGAATTTTTGTTAGTACTCTTAGCAAGACGAGTCATCAAAAACGTATCAAAATTTAACGTTTCATAAAAGACATTCGCGCGGTGACTCCGCACGTGGGCGTGCGCGTCCGGGCGGGCCCCGGGCCCGCAAGCCCTGATTCAAAAATATTCAAAAACTTGGGCATTCTGCTTGGCTCGATCATGCTCGATCATGTTCGCTCCGACGTGTCTTCACATTGTCTTCACTCAATGTCCAATTGCGCAGTTCCAGCACTCCTTCGACTCCAGTACTTTCTCATGTTCGGTCCCTTTCCTGTCAGCATCCACTTGGATTTTTCTCTGTTTGATTTTCTTCGATCGCGACGCTGTTTGAAACGCGTGCATGATCTGCCCTTGATTGAATCCCGTCTCCTCTCTCCCCCAACATCAATTGATTCCCTCCGCCGGGAAGAAATTGAAAAAATCGAGGGGCATTGTCCGTTGACATCTTAGCCAAGCAGACAGGTTGGACTTGTATGACTGCTCTGTATGCGTTCTATAGAGGGAAACGACTTGCAACGAACGTGATTCATATCGCATCACATTGAACAGCAAGCTGTTTTCTACCTGAGTTTGTCTGCAGGTGACAAAAAATGGAGACTTCGGTTGATGCCGCAGTGGGAGATTGCATTCCTGCGCTCTCTGCAGTTCTTGCCCACGCAAGCGCTTCTGGAGAGGTGAGTGAAGGGCAACCATTTTGATTGAGAACTTTGATTCCGTGCCTCTGTGTACTCGAACGTCTTTGCTGTTCTTGGGTGTGCTTTTGCGTTGGAGTCGTGGGGTCGGTACCACGGTAACACTTTACTTCAGACTCCCCCTTCCCCCCTACCAGATCAATTTTCCCGTTTGAGTCGCCACCCTGGAGTGACCCTGCTGAAATCTTTCCGTTCTGCACCCTCATCCGCTGCAGTTCACCACAGAGCTGGCATCGCAAAAGGAGAGCTTTGGGACAGGATGGCTGGTCCTGCAATTCATCAAGAAGGTAGGCTGCTGAAATTCCAAGTCACCTCGGTGTTCTTTCTGCAGTGCAGCTGTGTCAACAGATCGGAAAGATGGTTAGTTAAGAGGGCAAAACAGATGGTTCGAGAAAGGGGCATACTCGAACCGTTGCCAGACATGCACACGCAAACAGTTGGATGCCATCTCTCACTCAGTCGCACGCGGTGTTTTTTCCCCTCTTGCAGATGCACATTGGTGTGCCCATCTCGAGTCTGGACCTTTCGGGTCAGTTTCTATTTCTGTAAGAGAGGAGGGAAGGGGGTTGAGGAGAACAGGTACACAAGAAGAAAAGCAGGGAAAGCAAGAGGTCGGCAAAAACAAGATAAGGGTGCTGAGGAGCAGTAAAAACACAGAGGAGTCATGACCAAATCAAGAAGCCGTGGAAGGGAGCGAAGAAAAGCCAGCCACAAAGACAGAGACACACATGCAGAGAGCTAGCGAGGCAGGAAGGCGGGTGGAAGGAAGGGTAGCACAGAAGCAAAAACAGACCGACAGGCATGCAAGCTGGCGGGAGGACGGACAACAGAAGGACAAAGAAGAGGCAATCGGGACATGAATGCTGTTGTTGTGATTTGAATTCATGAAGGCTCTGTGGGAGATGCGGATGGATGAGAGTGATGGGGTGTCTGCTTTTGTGTCGCTGTAGGGTGATGGGTGACAGTTTCTATGGAAGAGACTGTCGGTGAGAGGACAAAAAGACGGACCGCCCACTGAAGCGACATGTGCGTGTGTGTGTGTGTGTGTGTGTGTGTGTGTGTGTGTGTGTGTGCAAAGTTCTCGCTTGATGCAGGGAAGCTGGGTCTCCTTCTGTCCTCTCTTCCCGCGGGGCCTGACTTTCTGGAGACTCTCAAGGGGGGTGAGTTGACAAAGAGACAGATTGATGTGCATCCGCATGGCCTTTTTTTTTGCCGCCATCCTTCGGCACACTTGAACTCCTGCCAGACAGTGCCAGAGTGCCTCCTGTTGGGTCCTTCTGTGTGTTCTATCTCAGAGTTTGTTGCTCGTTCTGTCCTCGGTGCTGTAACAAATTGTCGGCACTGCCCTCCGTCCACATGAACGTGTCCTCTCTCAGAGGTTCCTTGTAGAGGTACCTTATTGCTGGATGCGCATACCTTCAAAAGCACTGAATAAGCTTGAACATGAGCTACTTGTCTGTGCCTTTTTCTCGGCAGGCCCACACGTGTGCAAGGGCCCCTGTCTATCCGTGCTCAACAGATTCCTGAAGAGATCGATCTTCGTTTCTTTCAAGACTCTGAATCTCTCAAGTCAGTCGAGTGGGGAGCCTGTCATCCTTTGAGTTCAACTGCGACTGCCACGATTTCCCAGTCAGTATCAAGAGTCGATACCCGTTGCGGTCTCAATGCCTGTTTGCGCGCAGCAGACGTGCTAAAAAAGGGGAGAGAAAAAAGCGGGGGGGGGGCAAAACCAGAGGAAGATTACCGTTCATTTTAATTTGCTTCACATCGTCTGATGTCAATTCGCGAACATTCCTGAGTGAACCTTTTCCCCTATCATGCATGGGTGCAGAATGTGGCCTGAGCGACTCTGCGGGAGGGACCCTTCTTCATTCTCTGCCGCCCTCCCTCGAATACCTAGATTTGAGCGGTGAGTCAATTTCTCCCACTTCTTTTAATTCTTCGCCGCGCTCTCTTCTTTAATCTGTCCGTGCACAATCGGGCACACTGAGATGCCGTTTTCTTTTGTGCGCTTCTGGGAATGCTTACCTTTCAGTCTTAGTTCTTAAGTTACAAACGCACAGGTTCCTACCGTGCAGTTTGCGAGAAGATGGACAGATTTGCAGCCAGTCAATCTGTGTGATCTTCCTGGATCGATGCAGAGAACCGGCTCTGGTCACTGAGCATGGAAGCCCTCAGGTCCGCATTCAGTGAGGGCACTCTCTCGAAGCTTCTGGGCCTGGATGTCAGCAACAACCCTCTGGGCCCCTCGGGAGTGGCGACGCTGGCAAGGGGACTGTCCGCTTCCGAGCGGGCACTTCCCCTGCAGTCCCTCAAACTGAGCAAGACAGCAGCCAAGGCAGAGGGGGTGAAGGCGCTCAGCGCGCCTTTGAAGGAAGGGAAGGCGCCCTCTCTGCAGGTGCTGGACTTGGGGGACAACGATATGAGGGCAGAGGGTGTGGGGGGCTGGCGGGGGCGGTGGGGGCGGGGAGCCTCTCGTCCCTGAGGATCCTCATTTTGAAGGAGAATTGTCTTGCAATGAAATCTGAGGGGGGTGAATGGAATTTCAGTGGTCTGGCCGCTCTGTTCTCTCATCAGTTTCCTGCCTTGCAGGAGCTGGACATGAGTGGGAACAATCTTCAAGGCAATAGCGATAGTGATAGCGCTGCTCCCATGATCGCAGAAGCTGTAGGGGGGGGGCGACTGCCGTCAGTCCGAACGTTGATGCTTAATGACACCGAAATGCGTGAGGCAGACATCACTGTCGTCTTCACTGCCCTCACAGAGGAAAGCGCCCCCCACTTTGAAGTTCTCCGTCTCCCTACCTTGAATACTCCCGGCAGTCAGGCCCTCGCCTCTGCCCTAGATTCCGGTCACCTCTCTGAGCTGCGAGAGATGACACTGTGTGCCTGTAACTCTGTGGCCTCAGAGTCGGAAGGATTGGGCGTTGTTATGCGCAGTGTTGCAAATGACAAAGCCCCTTCCCTGAATACTCTTAAAATTGCAGTGAGAGACTCAGAGGAAGGAGAAGTGGATCAAATTTTGGGGGCGTTGGCAGAGAGGTTGAGGGAGGGGAGGGTGGGGGCGCTTGCCGACCTAGATTTGGAGTTTCGCATGGGAAATGAAGGCATCGGACCAGGTCCTCTGATTGAGTTCGGAAGGGCATTAGGGGCGGGGGGGTGTTCTTCTTTGCGAAAACTGTCCCTGTACTGGGTCGAAGAGGGTGATGAGGGGGTAGGGGCACTAGCAGAAGGTCTAGGGTCGGGGAGCCTTGTGTCCCTTGAGGAGCTGTCACTGAAAGTGTCATATGGTGCGGGGGAGGGTAGTCGAGCATTGGGGGAAGTGTTGAGCAAAGGCAAGGTGTCATCGCTTCGCAAATTGCTGTTGGACTCCGATTTGGGCAGTGGCCTTCAGGCCTTGGCAGAGGGATTCGGGGTGGGTTCTCTTTCTCCCCATTTGATAGTGGACCTTTGTTTGTTCCCCGTGATCTTCGAAGACGATGAGGGCCTCACCACAGCAGCCGTGAGAGCAGTAGCTGCCCTCATCCGTGAGAGGAAGGTCTCGGGGCTCCGGAAGGTCGAAGTCAAGGACTATGATCGAGTAATTGAGGGCGAGGCTGCATACGATCTAGGTGCAGCATTGACTGGTGGGGGGGGCAGGGTGGGGGCGCCAGTAGTCAGCCTTCAGTCCTTTGAAGAGCTTGAGGTTGGCCCTGCAGGTTTTGTGTCTGAAACGGGGCTATCCGGCCTCTTCAGAGGCATCGCATCAGGGAGGGGTTCACTGCCTTCCCTCCATACAATCTCTGTCCCGTACTTATTTCCATGTGACGTTTCAGCTGCCCGCCCCCTTGCCGAATGCATCACGAAAGGAAAGCTTCCGCGTCTCCGAAATTTGTGTCTCTCCCTCGTTGCATCCACTTCCCTCGGACAGGAGGGTATGCATGCCCTCTCCCTCGCCCTCTGTTCCCCCCACGCAAAGTCTCTCAGAAGTCTGACCTTGAGGTCGGAAGAGACGGGGAACGACCGGAAGGCTGTGGCAGCCGAGGTTGCTCAGATGTCAGCTCTTTCTGTCTCTTTCAGTTTGGGGCAGCTAACAGCTTTGGAAGAGCTCAGCCTGGGGGGAGCACTCTTCCCAGAGAGTGTGTCTGCTCTGTGTGTTGGGTTGGGGAGTGGGACGCTGCGGTCTCTCCGTTCTTTGGAGTTGCCGCACGTGGGTCTGGACGACGACGAAGCCGCATCCGCTCTCAGTCAGGCTCTCTCTGCAGAGAAGCTACCAGAGCTGCGGAGTCTGACACTCCACAAAGTCACCGACGCCGGGTTTAAAAAACTAACCGCAGAGTGGGTCAATTCGACACCCCCCCCTTTGGAGATTCTCGATATGTCGAGATCTGCCGTCTTAGACGAGGGTGTGCTTGCACTTGTGTCCCTGTCACAAACGGGACGCCTCCCTTTCTTACGGAGCGTGCGGGTTGGAAATCGTGTGAGTCGCAACGTGCGGGCGACGATGAAAGGGGTTTTCCCGCATAGTGACTGAGCTAGTGACTGAGTGTCAGAACAAAGAAAAAAACACTATTTATGACAATTCCACTAATGTTTCGAACAATTTTCACAGACTAACTAAATGTAAATCTAGCTAAATATCTAGTTAAATATATGCACTGATAATTTAGTTTAAAGCTACTTATAGCAGCCTTATATATGTCTCTACTTATATATAACACTATAATATTACTACTTAGATTACTACTACGTTACACTAGGCATGGCATATAACCTAGAGCAGAGCATAACATTGACGTTTTGCTTTTTTTTTTTTCGCGGTCCACTGCGAACAAATCGACATACCAAGTTGGCCTATAAGTACGTCGGAGTCTTTAACATTAAAGATACCATGACTAGGACACTAGCTAGGACATTGAGCACTAAACTAAGCAAAGGACCGCAGGACACGGAATCGGAACAACCCAGAACATTCTGCTGAAACGAGTGTTGAAGCCTCAGCAACCCCCCTGACACTCTAATAAACTTAAAACGCCGCATCGCAGGCGCGGCCAGGCTTGAAATGCCTACGCCGCAGGCGCGGCTTAACTTGAAGGTAGCGTGCCGAAGCCTCAGGCTCTCAGCCTGAAGGCGCATACAGCCAAAATAAAGTATACTTGAAATTTTTTGTGGAAGATGCAGATAGTCTTGAAAGAACCGCGCCGCAGGCACGGCCAGAATTGAAAAATCTATTTCAAGACAGACTGGAGTGTCAGGGGCATTGCTTCAGCAATGAGGCGCACCTTTCAAGTGACCTTTGCCATTCGCAGGGGCGACTTCTAGGGCGATTTCTGGTAGAACGGCGACAGTACGTACGTGTTCTACCTATTATCATCATAATCATCATCATACGTCGTCGCCGTCCATCCATTTCTGAACTTGCAGCGTTAGATGTCAGTCAGTCTGACTCAGTCAGGGCACTACGATTAGCCAGTCCTCCCCCTATAGGAGAAAACACATGCCGATCAATCCCTAAGGAACCAATTAAATTATTGTCACCATGACTATCACTATATTGAATGCTCAAAGACTGCCCTTTGCCATTGGGACACGATGGCTGGCGGGTTAAGTCACCCCATCATCATTATGATATTCAATTAATTCTAATTTATTTAATTTTATTCTAATATTCTAATCAATAGTTAATATTACTTACTAGAAAAATATTTAAAAGTAAAACCAGAAATAAAAGAAATTGGAAAAGGTATAAAAGGAAGACCTAGGGGAAGACTACACTACACAATATATCTAGCAATATATAATTGAAGTAAGGCCGAAAGATAGCAAAACTTCGCTGCAAAAGCAATGCAAAAAGAAACTGGGATATATTCTACGATATATTGGACGGCGAGACAATGCATGGACGTCGCAGCCTCTGAGCCTCCGCCACCGACTGACATGAATCAATCATGACATATTAAGGACTCATAATAAGGAGCGGGCTCCGAGCGGCCCCAGATGCACTGTAACATACTGAGTCACTTGATTCGATCGATTGATGAAACCACAAATTGCCGAGCGAATTTCAGTAAAATAGAGTCAGTCAAGGAGATGTCGATCAAACCAGGAGAACGGCACGATTTCGGCATTGCAATTTCAGCTTACCTTTCTCTATGATTTCCCGAAAGACGAAGAAAAGGAAACTTCCTCCCCCGATGTCCCTCTACCAACAGGACCCCTTCCCCCAAAGCAAACGACTGCATGGGTAGCCAACCCAACAGACACATGACTGGCAGGACCAACACCTTGCTCTACACCCCCCCTCAGATCTCTACAAGAGCACTGCCGAGCTATTACGCAAGAGACGAGGCCGCATGCCCTGCCCCTGCATGTTCGGGTTGGATGAAGAAAAACATAAGTGCGTAGTGGCATGCAGCCCCCGAGAGGACGGCCAGATGCCAAATCTCGTGCCCTCCAAACCTTCCCGGGACCAATACCGGTTTCTCCGTTACGAAACTGTATGACCCCGCTGTATAGCAAACCTGCAAAGCAGCATAACCAGAAAAGCAGCAAAACGGAAAAATCAATATATAAAGAAACATGCACAAGAGACCAAGTCAAAGTCATCGGATGGCAAGACGGCAGAAAGGCCGCAACAGAAAAGCGGACACTCACAATGATCTCGAAGGATGCAGGCAGGCAGCCAGCATTTCAAAGTCAAAGAGACGCGCAGCATCTGAGAGAAAGAAATCTCAAAACACAACCGGTTCTGTGGATTCTTTTCGGCTTGAACAACAAAAAGCAGCAGAAAGCAAAACACACAGACTCTACATTTCCCCACTCTTTCCTCTGACCTCCACACAGAGACAGACTATATGGTTTCTTTTCCTCCTCTTCTTCATGAACACAACAGACAAAACACACACAGACAGACTATATCGTCTTTTCTTCACGTCACTTTTTCCGACAGACAGACAGACAGACAGACAGACACATACACGCACACATAAAGAGAGACGACAGATCAATAGACCGACAGATCGGTGCGTGTGCGTGTGCGTGTGTGTGTGTGTGTGTGTGTGTGCGTGTGTGCGTGCATGCATGCATGCGTGAGTGTGTGTGTGTGTGTGTGTGTGTGTGTGCGTGCGTGCGCGCGCGCGTGTGTGTGTGTGTGTGTGTGTGTGTGTGTGTGAGAGAGAGAGAGAGAGAGAGAGAGAGAACGACAAGTGTACGTGTATGAGTGAGAGTGATAGCGAGATAGGTGTGTGTGAGAGGGCGAAAGAGAAACAAAGAAAAAAAAAGGGAGGCAAGAAAGAAGAACAGAAACAAAAAACAAGACACACACACACACACACACACACACACAGAGAGAGAGAGAGAGAGAGAGAGAGAGAGAAAATCAGGGAGACACCAGTATCTGTACATACACCGGTCCTCCCTCTTTCAGACTGACTGACCCCTCCCGAGACCAGCAGAGCGAGTCCCTTCACCCCCACCACTGGGTACATCGGGAAGGCCAAGAAGAAACCGCACCATCCCATCACCACATATATTGTTGTCGTCAACCACATGGGCGAATCCATGCGAATCACATTCACCGTGATTCCCACTGCGGCCATCACCCAAATTGTGCCAAAGAAAGTCCACCCAACCCAGGAGAAAGGAAACAGAACCAGGCAGATTGGCGTGAACGTCCCTGCTATCATAGTGTAGATCGCAAGGTAGTCTGCGAGTTTGAACCACCTATCGAGGTCTTTGTGGTGGAGTGCGTGGTGGAGAAACGAACAGAGAAACACTGCTATCAGACATATTCCGTAGATCGAAAACGCCACAATGTGCCTGCAGCGAGGAAGAGGAACAGAGAAAGACGATGAATGAAATACACACACACTCAGATACGTGCATGAATATAGACTGTGACGCACTGGAAGGGCGGGGAAGGAAGTGAGATAGGAGAGACCCAAGGAAGAAGAGAAGCCAAGAGAGAGAGACGAACGGTCGAGACGCTGAAGACGGATACTCTACGAGACATACAGACACCGAGAGGGCACGGAACCTAGACAAAACAAGGAAGCGCCATGGGAGAAGAGAGATGTGAAAGGCCCTGAAAATGTCACGTGCAGCTGCCACAATGCGGAGAAGGGCAGTCTTTGTTGACCCACAGAACGTCCAATTGCAGCCTTCTCTTTGAATCTATCAATCATTCACTCTGTGACCTCTGCCTATGTTCCGTTGTTTTGACCTTCCTGGTCTCTGTCTCCGTCCGCCAGATTCCCCCCCTCCCAAAATACCATACATCTTAACTGCAGCACCTATTCTCGGTTCCCAAGATTGCTCTGTCACTCTGTCGATGGGCCAACAGTGAGGAGAAGAAGAGACAACACCACGAGAATGTTCTCCGTCTCGTGTACAACAATTTGTTTGCAGAGGCCTGCCCTCTCCTTTTGCGTCCATTTCTCACCAAGCTTTCGCCTGGTGACACATCCCTGGGAACTGACCATGGTTTCCCTTCCCAGGAGGATTTCACAATGAGCACCGCGGTGCCGAGCAACGAAAGCAGCGCCCCTACCAAATGCGACGCTGCATTGAAAACTTCGTCCGTCGGCTCTCTGCAAGCACGGGAGAATAAATCAAACGTTGCTCAGGAGAGAGGGTGGCGGCTCTTGGACAATCCGCAAAGAGAGGAGAGGAGCATTAATTCAGTCTGACTAACACAACATCCATTCCCGGTCTGGAGACTCCGGGTTCCGCAAATTTGGGTCCCGAGGTCAGCAACGGCTGTCCCTCCCCATTGGACGCTGCCGCCTCCAGGTCCTCCGCCATCTTCACCTCTTCGAATTATCCACCCACAGCTGTACTGAGACTGCCCACGAGGGTGCCGAAACGGCGTTTTGGCTTCTCAGAGACGCGCAACCGTGCCCATTCACGGACGGATGATTTCGCGAATCGGCCACAACTCAAACAACGGAACGAAATTGGGCAACCAGTCGGGGCCAGAGATTCAGGACATGTGACCTTGGTTCTCCTGGCATATGAGCAAGTGAAAGGTACGTACCAAAAGATGTTTGACGGCTGACGATTGAAGAACAGCGGCTCACAGTACACGTCTTTAGGCTCCACTTCTGCAATCTTCTGCATCGTTCAAATTCATTCAATGGCCGGGGCTTTAATTTTTGAATCTTACTTTTCGCGAGTGCGGCGCGGCCCCCTCAAAACGCGCGGCTCCGCGCAGTCGATCCGCGATAGCGCTGGCGGGGCCGGGCCGCGCGTACATGCACCACAAGACGCGCCACCACCGTTGCACAACACCAGTGTCTGCAACATTGCATGCTGCCATGAGCCTAGCTTACAACACTGATCGAATTGCCAGAATTGGCACATGCGCAGTTCACACCTTGTCTTCATTGTCCACTCCTTCTCGGAGCTCACTTTCGCCCCGTTGATGTCGTTCACTGAAATCATCCGCTGTATAGCCACCCAGGCCCTGCTACTGCGCTGTCCGTCATGATACTCGATGAAGTGTTGCTATTCGCTCGACAATGCAACGCTCAGCAACATGTTGCACGCTGTAATGCGTGCGTCAGTTTCAGGAGTGTTTGTATGATTATTCCACACGCAATAAACTCTGCACGTTCTGCCTCAACATTGAATCGCATTCAGATCAACATGTGGAAGCTGTTGGACCGAGTGAAACGACGCTACATGTTCACGGGATGGCTCCAGTTTGCGCCCACCGTGGCATGTGGCGTGTTGTTTCTCCTGGTGGGCTTTGTTCTACCTGGTGTGCTCTGCCTCAGCCTGACCCTTTTCGATGTGTTGACCGTAAAATGGGGATGGCATCCGGTGCCAGAGCCTCCTCCTTCCAAAGCCGCGCCTCGGTTCCCCCCATCCCAGTTCTCTGCTGTGGATGTTATTCAGGCCCGCAGGAGCTGCAGGAGTTTCCAGTGTGTCCCCCTCCTCCCAGAGCACAGAGAGCTGCTTGACAAGGCATGTGAAGAAGCCGTTAGCACGTGGGGAGGCGGGGTAGTGCAAATTCATTTCGTCACTGCACCCAATTTGAGGGTATGGCCGGTGATGGGTGCGCACGAGTTTCTCGTTGTGCTGGTGCCAGGCGGTGAGTACTCACGGAGTGCCATCATTGCGGCAGGGGCCGCAGTTCAGCACGTGGTGCTGAGCGCAACCCGCGAAGGCATCTCGTCGTGTATCATCGGTCCTGGGGCCGACCAGCGGAGCGTGCGGGAGGCCATTCAAGTCAGAGAGGAGGAGCAGCACGTGGTGTGCGTGTGCGCAGTGGGGTATGCATCCCGCTACATTCCGAGCTTCATCCGTTTGGCCAGTGCACTGATGCACCGGCTCCGGCTTCCCGTGAACGAGCTGGTGCTACCGGATTCACGTACCTCGTTGAGCAGCAGAGTGAAAGACCTGATCCAGGTCTGCAGAACAGCACCCTCGAGCTACAACGCACAACCGACAAGAGTAGCACTGCGGAAGTCTACCTTGGGAGAAGATACTGAGGAGGTAGTGTTAACGACGCGGCCTGAGAGTACGTCGCGATACTACGACCCTGTGGCACTCGGCGCGTGGGTGGCGACGTGGAAGTGGGCAGGGGGGGGGCAGGTGGAAGTGGTTTGAGACCGTGTCTGAATGTGCGGCACGATGCTCACGTGCCTGTGGCTTCTGTAGATCCTCGTGAAACTCATCGTCGGACCATGAATTTGGCTACTTCTTGTCTCTCGATGAACTATTACGCATTCGTGACCAGAGGGCCTGGCTACGCTCCAACCGTCTGGCCGATTGTTGAACGCCTCTACATGTCTCTAGACATATCTCGATCAGAACTTACAAAGGGACCCGCTCTGCCTATGCCCTGCCTCTTTCGTAAGTATCGGACTCCACTGTTGGCTCTACTGACTTCATCAATGTGAAGAATAATAGAAAACAGGCAAACAACCAAATGATGTGCCAAATGCTAGGCCAAATATGGAGAAGGGTGTTGTTAAACAATGTGATAAAATCTGGGATAAAATTCAGGTAAATCTATAGAGCATTATATTGCGGAGGGCCTGACGGTAGCTAAGGCTTTATGAAAATTATGACAATTACTTAATTTTGCAACCTCCCTGAACCTAAGTGCCACTTAAAAAAATATAATCAAGGTGATCTCTATTTGCGGCATCGTTTTTCAAGAGACCGTTCACGCTTGTGGCATACACGGTCAAGACACCGTCCAGATATGCGGTTTTGGCTTTCAAGACACCGTAAATGATCTGCGCTTGCGGCGCGAACTTTCAAGCTTATCCAAAAATGCGGTTTGAACTTTCAAGTGGTAGTTAGGTTTAGGGAGGTCAATTTTGTGGTCTAACCCTGCCATTATATGGATGTAAGAGAACTTTAGGATTAAGAAAACTTAAAAAAAAATTAAATCAAATTAACTAGCAAATTAATGATTTGAAAAATAATGATAATTATAGCAGTACAGGCGTTCAGTCTTTAAAATCATTAAAATTGAGTAAACTTTAAGTCAGTACTACTTTTTTTTCCAGAATAATGTTTTTAGTAATGTTTTGGACCTAATAAGCGCAACACATTTCTTGCTGGCCTATATAACACTGGGTCTAATACTGGGTGAACCCACAAGCAGTGGACAGGGTTACCGATTTTTTCGGCGGTAGACAAGCTTTATTACCGATAACCGGTAATTACCGGCAGAGTTATAACTTTACTGAATTTTGCTGACAGTCGGCAAAAGACTTGGCAGAATTCTAACAAGCATGCACTAACACTCTGTTATAGGTCAATCAATCAATCATAGGTGGCACAGTACGTGACTGTCCGAAGAAGTGCTACTGTGCTAGAGCTATTGCCTATAGAAGATCATATAAACTGATCATACAGTAACTGTTTGTGATACAGCTAGTCTAAGCAAGATGGTGATAGAATCCAAGTTTATGTTATAGATCAGTGCTAGGAAGCTAGGCTAAGAAGTTGGATAAAAATAGCATGAAACAGCATAAAATGAATTCATCGCCTTATCATGCAAGAATTGTAGTGGGCAGAATAGACAGCCTGGGTATGTGTAAGGAGATTATGCAACTGGAAGTGGATGGTTTGTCCATAGTGCCCTCTGCCATACACAGAAAAAAATTGACCACACCACATACATTTCATCCAAACAGACGGATCATAAGCACACTACTGCCTAAACCACTCCACGGCAAAGCCAGCTGAACCCTCCAAAAATGTGGATTGAAAGTCTGACCCCCCAATCTCTTTTTTCTCCAGCCGGTGAACAAGCTGGCAGTACTCGGCATCTTGCTGATCGGGGGGGAGGTCTGAGATGCTCATAGTTCTGTAAACCAGATCAAACCAGAAACATAGTACAGGAGAAGACAACGTACAAAGCTAATTCAATGGTCAACACATCTCAGTTTAGCTCGAAAAACACTTTAAAATCTTTCTTTTAGCCACTGAAAGCAAGAAGGCAGCCAGACAGACAGTCAGTCAGTCAGTTAGAAAGTCAATTGACATGTAAGCAGTCAGTCAAACAGTCACTGACAGTCACTGACAGGCTAACAGACAGGCAGGCAGCCACGAGTCAGGCAGTCAGACAATCAGGCAGTAGGAGATGGAATTATAGAGTCAAGAAAAAAGGAGTAGCTGTTAGACAGATCGAGCTGTTAGAACTTTATGTTACTTAGGGGTGAAGCAGCTAAAATAATTGAAATTGGTAAATTATAAAATTTATATATTTATATGTATTTATTTATTTATATATATATATATATACATATATGTTAATAGGCTTTTTAAATATTAATAAACATTTAAAAACATGTTTTTGAAGGTTGACGCCGCAGACGAACTTTTTTTTTTTTAACTCTAATTTTTATCATTTTTTTGTCGGTAAAAAGAAGGTAGACTGAGGCCATTACCGGTTACCGGCAATTGCCGGTAGACTACATCTGTTACCGACCAAAAAAGTAACCCTGGCAGTGGAATCACCTTGAAATAATCTAGAAAATGATATTTACTTTGAATTTAAGTTAGCCAGGTACGAGTAAACTCAGTAAAGGGAAGCTGGGAGTTTTGGTTGGAACCGAGTGCTAGACCAAGTGGGAGATCATCCCGGAGATGTCGCATCAAGAGGCGCTTATATACCAATGTTTGGCCCCACTAGCGCCTCGTACCAAGCAACTGAGCTGAGGCACACTTGAGCATCTGGGATTAGACTGTTTGCGAGTGTGTTGATATGTGTCAAGCAGAAGTGGGAGTGATTGGTATTTCATGAAAATCAAAAGCTAGGCATGTCACTATCTAACCCAGCTAGATGATTCATGTGCAGCAAAGACCGTGGTGATCTACTCGTATGTGCATCTCCCTCACTAAGTGGAACTCTCAAAGCAAATCGGCATACCGTGTTGCACGGCAAAAGGATCCGTGAGCGACACTATCATTAAATTAACCGCGTAAGACAACAAGACTACTTAATGGGAGACCGCGCTAGAGGCGGCACCACATCTTCGACCTGTCGGGAGACAGACCAATTCGATTCCGTGTCATGTACCGCACACGGCAACATGTTGAACACCCTGCGCAGAGGCCAGGGCGTCACCATCCGCAGGCCATTCACAAACGTCTGGCCCACCCGACGCGCGGCCATGGCTGCCGAATTTTGTCCCACAAACATCCAACTGGTTTTTCTTGCTTTCTGCTCCCCTAGAGAAAACTTGTCTGCTACCATTGCCGCATACGCCTTGAGGAATTCGACCTGTGCCTTGGCAGTGAAGGACGGGGCGGAGCGAATTAACGGATCCAGAGTGCGCACGAGCATCAAGGAGAGCTCATTGCCTGTAGAGAGCCCATTCACGAGACCCTTGAAGTAGGGGACTCCGAAGGCCGCATCACCAATCAGTAACTGCAGACACAATGTCGTGCAAGGGGTATCAAAAAGAGGTCATTTTCGCTGACAGCGAGCAGGTGCTTTGTGAAGCCCTGAGCACACCACAAGGTAGACCGACGAACAAACAGATAGACAGACGTAGCCACAGACAGACCATCTGTTTCTTTCTTTTTCCCTCTTTTCTTTTGACAGACAAGCAGATAGACAGACAAGCAGACCCTCAGACAGAAAGACAGACAGACTGACTGACGGACGATCGGAAAAACAGACAGACAGACTGTACGTTTCGTCTTCTCCCTCCGTTTCTTCATGTACACAGACAGACAGACAGAGAGACAGACGGACGGACAGACAGACAGACTACATCGTCTTTTCTTTCCCTTTTTCTTCTTCTTCATACAGACGGACAGACAGACAGACAGACAGACAGACAGACAGACGGACAGACAGACAGACAGACAGACAGACAGACAGACTATATGTTTCTTCTTCTTCTCCCTAGACAGTCAGACAGACAGATAGACAGACAGACAGACAGACTATATCGTCTTGTCTTCACTTCACTTTTTCCGAATCGCTTCCTTTCAGACAGACAGACAAACAGACAGACAGACAGACAGACAGAGAGACATAATATATTGCATGTCTTTTCTTTCCTTTTTTCCAGACCGACAGAATACATTTTTCTTTCTTTTCCCACAGGATCACGGATAGACGGAGAGACGGACAGACCATATATTCCTCCTAAATTCTCTCTCCCTTTTTCTTTATATGTGCAGCAGACAGACAGAAAGACAGAAAGTCAAACTTTCTGTCGGTTCTCCTTCTCGCTTCTTCTTTCGTAAAGACAGACCGTACATCCTCCCATGTTCTCTCTTCTCTTGTTCTCCGTGCTTTAAGACACTATATATTTCTGAGCAGAAAGACATACAAAGAGAAAGAAAGAAAGAAAGAAAGACAGACAGACAGACAGACAGACTGTCTGTTTGACGCAGAGCGACAATTTGATTTGAGACAGCAGACCGGCAGACAGACAAACTGTATGCTTCTTTCTAGACAGACAGGCACGCAGGCAGGCAGACAGACGGCAGACAGGCAGGCAGGCAGACACACAGGCAGGCAGCGAGCAAGAAAAAAAGAGAGAAAGAGAAAACGAGACGGAATTGGAGAACAGAGAAAGAAAGATGCGCTCATTCTCCAACAACTGAAGGATCGAGCAACCTGATTGTTCTTCGCATCCCCAGTTTACACAAGCACTCCTACACCCTCCCTCCACTGCAACTAACCATGGGGATGCGGCCTTCTTTGTGGTACTTGAACTTTGCCACAGTGTTGGCGATATAGGTGTCCACCAGCACAAGCGAGACCTCCGTCTCGGTCTTGAGCCTTTTGTTCTCCTCCTCATCGTTGGTCAGGTAATCGATGGTGCGGTCCAGATCCCGGGCAACGCTAGAAGGGAGACGGTCGTCGTGTTCGCCCTCGGAATTCCAGATCGTACATTTGGGTTCGCTCTTTTTTCTTTGCTTGCAGTTCGTCAACACAGGCTGGGCCTCCGATCGTACCAGAGGCATTTGAATAGTCACCGGCACGGTCCCATCTTCGTTTTCCCCCCCGACTATAAAGACAGCGTTGTGATCGTGGAGATTGAGCATCGTGCGAGCCCAGGTGAGGTTGCGCAAGGTTTTGTTGGTGAGCCAGTTGGTGGCTTTGACCATGACTTTCATGAAGATGTTATACTGAAACTGATTGGTGATTTGGATTTGGGGTGTTTTCCTTAAGTCCTCTCCCGGCATGATCACGTCCCTCATTGTGCTGTGACGGGAGTCTGCCCCAATCACCAGGGTTGCATCCTTCACGGAGTCTAGGAAGGTGTCCAGTGTTTCGAAGCTGACGTTCAGCTGCTCGACCTGCAGGCAGACAGGGGGTATGAACGACGTTCGAAGACACAAGGAACATACAGTGGTGGCAGTGGTGCAGAATTAACGACATGCATGTGCAGCGGCTGCATTGGGTGCTCGTGTGGTGCTGTGCAAGCATGCATGCAATCTCTTACTTGTGTACAAATGTGTACACATCAGTGCATGCACGATCAAGGTCGAGCCGAAGGAGTCGTGGTCAAATGGGAATCCTCGGACCAAGCTGACCTTGATGCCAAAAATATCAGATGCTCTGCGCAAGCTTTCCTCCAGCTTACGGCACATCACCCGCACCCTCTCAGGGTGGTCGTTCATCTGTTCTTCGAAATTTGGAACGGCATCGGAGAGCCCCTTACTCCAAATCCTGTCGTAAGCTTTCTCACCCCCAAAACCTTCTTTAAAGACGCTCACGGCAAGGTTGAGAATGTGGTTACGTGTGTAACTTGACCGTTTCTCGTAAATGGTCACGTCAGCTTTGGGAAGGGCAAGTTTGATTTGGAGTGCTGTCCACATCCCCACCGGACCTGCACCTACCACAACGTAGCGCTGGTCTGTTCCTGCTTCCGGTTGGAACTCGTCAAAATCTTCATACTGGAGGCATCTGGACGAGAGGTCAGGTTGCTTTGCGTTATCAGCGTCTGATTTCAGTTTCTGCTCAACTGACAAGCTGGTGGCTCGGAGACTGAGCCACACCAGAGACAGCAAAAAGTAGTGCCCACCCCTCATGGTCTCGTCCCGCTTTGCGTGTGTTTTTTATGAGTCGCTGCACTTGATCTGTATTCTGCTTATACACCTTTCAACTACACATTCGTCCTTTGGTGAACAATGGTGTGCCATGCTGCTGCATGGACGTTCCAAACCATCCATTCATGTGAGAAAAAAAAAGAAGCATGCAGGCGAAAAAAATAATCCGAATTAAAAAAAAAAAGTGATACAGAGCTAGCTCTAGAGCTATACCGGCCGCATGCGCGGCCGGAGCTGCAAGCCGGAGGCGGTGGCCGGCCCCGCGGGCCCTGGCAGCCGCCCTGCAACGGGCCTCAGTGCATGGAGTCACAGCTGGAGTCACACAAACCCCCAAACATTTCTATTAAAACACCTCAGACTGCCCTAGACTGCCCCCACAGCCCTAGTTCCCCTACGGCCTCCCCTGATAGCTTAAAAGACGTCTGGATGCTCTGGTTTTAAAGATCTGTTCAGAAAATTTTAGTAGTGGTCCACTAGTAGAACTATGCTAACGAGCTGTGACTCGTTTATGAGACCAAGAGTAATAATCAAACAAATATGGAATCCAATTATTCTTATATTAGTCAATTGATTTGATTGATTTGATTTAACTTGAGTTTGTTTAAGAAAGTTAGTTAGTTAGAGGATGTCTAATCCCAGTTGGAACGCCAAGCAATCAATCAGTCAATCAATCAATCAATCCCAGGGGGTATACACAGACCAATAAAAATAACAATAAAAAATGTTTCCATAAAAAAAAATATTTAAATGAATCAAGCAACCAAACAGTTGAAACTGGTCAATTAAACCAAATAATTTGTCATAAATTGTTTAAATCGCATACTCGGGATGCGCGCTAGCTAAAGAATGATTTTATTTTTTTTCGAGAATTCAGATGACGAATAAGAAAGCATGATTCAAGATTAAGAAAACCCTTCACGACGAAGCGCTTCTTCAATTACATCTGTTGCAACAGAGACTGGGGACCCAACTTCTTCTTCTTTTTCCATTTCGTCGGCTTCACCCCGTCTCAGCTCTATCCCGGGTTCCGTAATCTTTTTGCCCCTCTCCACATCTACGGCAAGCTCGGCAGTCCGAGTCCCAGAGACCCCCCTCGTCTTGTCAGGAGTGTCGATAATCCGCATGCGGTGCTGAACTCGTGGAAGGGGCCCTCTCGTTGCGTCACGGGACGGAGAGACGGCACTGCTCTCAGGTGTTGCAGCGTTAGGAGAAAGCTGTCTCCGTGCACGCTTACTGTTCCTCTCAGCAGACGACTGGCTGGACTCAATTTCTATTGGAGGAGTCTGCAAGTCGCGTCGCTGCTTTCTTTCCGCATTCGCATTCTGCTGCTCCTGGGAGCTGTGGTCCCCCGCTGAGCGGGCTGATGAGAGGCTGAACGAGGAGGGGGGGTCCCTGCAAGGGCGGAGAAGGAGATTCAACTACATCCAAGAATATGAAAACAGAGCGCCCGTCGATCGCGCTGAGTTGTAGTGCACTAGATGCATTTTGGGTTGGGTTGCAGAGCCCGGAGAGAAGTTAGAGAGAGAAGACATGCCCATAAATGTCCACGAGGGGACATCAGGGTGTAGAAAAGATAAAGCCCCCTTGCGGAGCAGCTTGTGTCTTAAGGAAAAGCGGTTGGGTGTCGAATTGTAAACTCAAAGTCCCCTCGGAGATAAATCGTCTGCAAGGAGAAATGAGACACAGAGATAGAGATACAAGCAGAGAGAGAGCTGTTCTCTGCTGACCGCAGGAGAGAGGTGAATCTGGAGACTGGGTCTGTCGGTGATTCCTCGTGGAAGGCGACGTCCGTCAGAGGCACGAGGTTCCGTGGACGCAGGAATCGGACCAGCCGCACGAGTTCATCAAATGAAGCATGCACTGACCACAGAATGTGCTGCAAGGGTTGAATGAGGAGGGAACAGAAGTAGAAGTGAAGCAGAGAAAAGCAGATGAAGTAGATACAGACACATAACGAGAAAGTGCCGGAAGGGACATGGCAACAGAAGCGATATACACTAATGCATACCCTTTTCTTGCTGATAAGTCCCATTGAAACGAAAGGGCAGACGCAGACTGCAAAAACATCTACTTCATCATGCCGCTTGATCACGAAGTTGCGACGTCATCTCACTTTCTCCACTCACCCATACTCCGCCTTCGTCTTTCACTGCTCTCACAGCGGCCTCCGCCATCGCACTCGACAGCCGTCTCTTCCACCACAGAGTTGATGCCACCACCGTCTCAACCTTGATGCCACCCTTTCGCGCCTGTACACACACACGGACACGGACAGGGGGGCACAAAGGGGAGAAGGGCGAGAGCGAGAGAGAGATGGAGAAATGGGGAGAGACGTCCGTAAGCAGAGAAAACCATGAAATCGATAGGCCCATTCGAGAGGGTGCCAAGGACAGCGAAAGAAGTCAGATACAAGTCCCAATGCATGCAGAGTAAGCTGACGGCACGCAGAGAAAAAACAGCGCAAATATTCCATCGCGCACGACAAACCGAGAGACTGCGTGGTTTCTTTCCCTCCTCTTCTTCATGAACACAACAGACAAAAACAAAGAAAGCAACAAAGACAAAAGCACATCACGACAACTCAAACAAAGTGGGCAGGGGGGCCGAACGGTGAGAGTCAAGCGCCCGTCAGACAGACAGAAAGACAGACAAACAAACAGACAGAAAGACAGACAGACAGACAGACAGAGAGACAGACAGAGAGACAGACAGACAGACAGACCTCGGGATGTGTTCCAATGAAAATTCGAGGAATCTCCTCTGTTCCCCCCGCTCTGTTCGATGTCTTTGACCGTGCAGAGGAAGAAGAGGAGGAAGAAGACGAAGACGAAGAAGATGAAGAAGAAGCACCACCCGCCCCCTCTGTGTGAAGTTTCAGTCTCTTGGCAAGGGAGGGGTCCACGGTGTGGATCTCTCTGAGTCGAATTCGAGAGGATATTCCGATCTGCGTGTGGAAGAAAGAAATGAAGAGAAAGAAAAGTGCATCCGAAGAGCTACAAACTGCAAAAGCACACTCTCCACAAAACACGTATGTGCAGCCGATGTTCGCAACGCGGATGACGAGAACTTTTCGCTAGAAAGATGTATGCGTTTCTATGAAGAAAGCAGAAAGCAGAAAGAAGATCGCACCACATTGCTCCATTTTCCTCGAGGCCGGCTTCGGGGCTTGCCAATTGAGAGAGAGAAAACAACAAACAGGAAAGTCGGGCACGAAGGGAAAGCGGATGCAAAACAAAAACAAGACCAGACATAAAAAGGGAATGGGGGCGGAATGTGCATCAGGCGGCTTACCTCCTCTTCAGGGTAGCTGGATGCCACGGCTTCGATCAGCTCCTCTGTGCCCATCCATCCCTGCAGACAGGTGAAGTGGTAGATGAGCGAGTCAGGCGAATAGACAGACTGTCTGGAAGTATGCACGAACTGAAGGGGGGGGGGGACGATCGAAAAGAAGATTGATGGTTACAGAAATGAATTGGGCACTCGCTCAAGATTCCCTCTGTGGCTAGACATTTTTCTTATGGACACGCGCGTGGCTTAGACAGAGGGAATTTGGGCGTCGCCGCAGATTGGAAGCAAACTGATGAAACGAAGACGGGTTGAGCGAGAAGAGGTCTCTTGATAAAGAAAGAGGACAGCGATGACTACGCATTGTGCAACTGTGCGGTCGGCCTTAAAGCGGCAGTGAGAAAGCTTGCTTCTTGCAAATGGCATGACGGAAAGTGGAGAAACCTGCGGGGCTCTGCTGAGAAACAAAAGCAAAGCGAGGAGACAAGCAGATACCTCAATAACTTGCTGACCAAAGCCAAAGAGATTTGTGAGGCCTGAGGGAGTGAATCCACGAGGGCGCACAAGATTTCTTTGGACTTCTCCTTGGACGGGAAGACGCAGGAGGGATGCGCAAAAGTGAAGTCCGCGAAGAGAGACTCCACGCCGCCCTGCAGCACGGGACGAAATACCATTCTTATGCACATTTACACGGGAGTCTCTGGACAGCGAGGCAAAAAGAGGAGCAGCAGAGTAATCGACGGGCCGGTGTCGCAGAAGGCAGAAAGCTGAGGCACCGTCAGCAGCATGCAAACAGTCACGTACATCTGAAGTGAGAATCCAGAGGGTTCCTTCGATATGAGGAGACGAAAGAAACATCCGTTTGCTTCACGACCCTCGCTGAGTGTTTCGATGGAGAGGCGAACTTACCTGCCGGACGCACCGCAGCAGAGCAGGGTGGCTGAGGAGGGCCTCGTCGAATCTGAAGTCTCCCGTGTGAACATAAGTCCCAAAAGAACCCTCGAAGACGATCCTGCAGCTTAGACGAATCAGGGGGCAGGGGTGAACAGGGACTCATGCAGGGTTATCGGAGAGATTATATGACGCAGAAAGACGGGCGGGGGCTTGACTGACATTGCCGATCCCGGACAGTGGAACGCATCCACAAAGGTGATGACCACCTTCCCAGCAACAGAGTCCCGAAGAACTTGTGGGGAGTCGTAGTCAACAGAGACCTGAGGAGACGGGAGTCGTGTGCGCACGAATGTATTCAGATCCATTAAAAAAAAACATGACTGCATGTGGTTCAACAAGTGGGCATGTGGTTCAACAATGCCGTGGAGTCAGGAACATTGCCGTCAGGTGGGTCCGTCCGTAAAGCGAATCGAAAGGAACATGGAGGGTGAGCTGTATATACTATTGGAGGGGCAAGTAAAGGACAACTTTGCAGGGAATTGACTCAGTGAATGGGACAGACAGTGAATGATGAGTGAGTCGACGAGCAAAACACCAGAGGCGAGCAAGCAGGCTGGTAAACAAAGCCTGTAGAAATTCGCCTGACGGCGCATGTGAATCCGTCTACCTCTCATCATCCGTCTCCGCGATCGGGCAACGAGGCCAAAGCTGACCACGCGGCTGCTCTCCACTCCAAGGACTTTCGTCACCAGCTTTCTCGTGACTTCTGTACAGTAGAGCCGTCCTGCTGCCCATCGAGGCCCCAGTCCCGCGTAGTGGTCTGCATGTCAGCAAAAGAGACGACTCCGTCTACATGCTCAGTTGAATGGTTCGGTGAGTGCATGGCTTACCTGCATGGAAATGAGTCAGAAAGTAACATGGATCTTCATTCAATCGCGGATGACGTCGAAAGCAATCCACATAGATTGCCGTCTTGGGCAGTGGTCCAGTGTACACCATTCAGTCAAGGAGTGCGCACGCTCGCTTGCACTTAGCAATCCCAGCACAGCTTTGAGGAGTCAAAAGTAGAGGCAGTGGCGCATTGCGACTGCACCGTAAGCGTCCACACTGCAGAGTGAGGGTATTGTATTGCAGTTCACAAGCTCTGATTACTGCAAAGGAACTTTCAACGAGCCAGTTTGGTCATGTTTGACCATGCATGTTTGCAGCATCTGACGAACCAGCTTGACTCTGGAGCTTGGCTCGAGGATTCTTTTTTTTTATCTTGGTTCCCGTCACGTACGTAACTGGCCGTCTCCACTCGCGGTGGCGCTCTGACACTTGTGTTGCGGCGGCGCGGCCCGGCCTGGCGGCCCCGGCCAGCGGTCGCAGTTCTCGGCGGACTCGAAATTTCGAGTCAAAAACCCACGGTGTTACCCACCCAACGCCGTGCATGCAGAAGAGAAGACCAAAACGAGGACAGCTATGGACAGCTATATACAGCCGTGGGCCATGCAAGCCGGATAAAGCCAGACCATATTAGAGCACTGAGGCCTGATAGCTTTGTACAGCTCTACTATGAATCAGTATGAACTGATCTGCAAGTCTAGCCTGTAGACTCTGTAAGTTGATCGAAAGTACCCATTCGTCTAGTCACACCCGTATAAACCCCCCTGACACTCCAGTCTTGAAATGCCGCGCCGTAGGAGTGGCCATACTTGAAATACCTAGAAACGCCTGCACCGCAGGCGTGACTTAACTTGAAGGTAGCGTGCCAAAAGATGTCGAAAGCAAGGCCAAAATAAAGTACACATAAATTTTTTTTGTGGAAGACGCAGACGGTCTTGAAAGAACCGTGCCGCAGGCGTGGCCAGCATTGAAAAATCTATTTCAAGACAGACTAGAGTGTCAGGGGGGTTCCCATATACTGTTAATTAAAACTTTGGACTGGGAGTGAACAATAAGGGACCGTAAGGGACTAAATATTAGACAAAAGACTTACTAAACAAAGACTATGCATATTAAAATTTTATTTCCCAAAAAATAAAAACTTTAGAAAAATTGAAAAGATGTTTTTACTAGTTTTTACTTCTGAATACTTCTGAAAGAATTTTTTTAAAAGTGTTTTTCTTTAAAGTTTTTAAGTAGTATCAAAAAGAGAATATCAGTACCTTAAACCTCCAAAAAACTATTAAAAAACTAATTTAACAACATCAAGGATAATAAAATTGTCATTGATAAATTGCATGTATAAACAGCCAGGTTACAGCCTAGTAAACGTCACATTAAACGATACGGTCATCAACATTGATTCAAGATAATTGTAATATTATATAATATAGAATGAAACAACAGATTTTCTATTATAGTTCTACACATGTGCAGGGGAAAACCATCTTCATTGATAGACTTAAACAAAGTTGTGAAAAATATTTTTAAAAAGACAAAAATTACTTCAAATAGCAAACACGTATCAATGCACAATTACATTCAATCTGTAGTGCCCAATGATACATGATTGCTAATGGATGACGATGGCGCGCTAGATGGCGGCGATCATGGCGCGTCATAGTCATAGTCCTAGTCATAGTATGAACGGCCGTCACCGATTGCAAGATTTCTGTGTAAAAGAAAACAATGCAGAGAAAACATTTGTATACCCACACCAATGCAGCACTGGAGAGAGAACAACAAACAAGACAATAAAACAGAAGTCGAATGAAAGATGCAATCGGTGCATGTGTGCAAACGACACTGCTTCCACTGTACTGGGGAGTGCCCAAGACGTAGCTGTGCCGATGCGATTTGATTTGGAGGATCAGATGCAGGGCAGTGAGCCCGCACTTCGAATTCCTTCCCCTCGCGAAAAAACAGTGCAAAAGATTGAGCATGTCTGTACATCGTCGACAGCAGCATCCATTTCCAAACACTCGACGCTAAGGCGCGTTTCTGATCTGCCATGAATGCCGACACTCCTCTGTTGCAACAAATTTGTACTCTGTGTCATAGTGTGTTGCAAGAATACGAAAAACTGCAATCTGTATGGAAACCTTTTTGTATCAATATCGACCAAATTTCGACATACAGATTCCAATACAGACGCAAACTTTTATTCCGCCCATACAGACCGTCACAAATGCGCATCGATATCGATATCGATATTCAGATCGATCTTGCACCCCAAAAGAAATTCTCTTGCAAGCGACTGCCTGCCTGCCTTCCTTCCTGCAGCAGAAGCGCATTGCCCGAACTCGAACTTTGCCGGCAGCCTTCATTGATTCATCTGCACGCACTGACCGGTCGATCGAGACTCGATCCAGACGCCTTTCTTGCCGGTCTCACCAGAACAAAACCAAACGCCAGCTTTGGCCATGACGATTCTTCGCCTCGTGTTCGTGGCTGCGTGTGTCTGCCTCTCTTCGGCGACTGGCGTCGAGGAGAAGAATCGACTTCGAATGAGTCCCGAGCAGAAAGAGCTCATGGCCTTGCGGAGCGAATACGTAGGTCGACCGAGATCGCCCTCCCAAGTGCTCGCCTTAGCTAGCTTCCAATGCACCAAAGGCAGTCTAGAGACCTCCTGCTTCCACGGAATCAACTCGCAGGCCAGGCAACTTGCAATGAAGCAGCAGCTGGCTGCGGCACATGAAACGCTCCAGAATGAGATCGCCCCGTTGGCCGATGCCAAACTTTCCGAGGAGCTCTTGAAAAGCGGAGATCTGGTCAGCACCCCGAAAACGGTCACGCGCTTCATGTGCGAAAAGTGAGGCCTTCATCAGATTCCGCTTTCCCTGCAGAAAGTCGTACCCACAGTGCGCCTTGAGAACAGTCCTGCTGGAGTTGTCACAGAGGCGCTCGAGGGTGAGTCGACATGATTTGAAATCCTCAAAACACAAAGGTTGCATGCCACTGTAAAAAGTCTTCTTTCCCCGTTCAGAGAGGGCTCCCGCTGTCGTCATTCTCCTCCCGAGCGGTACTGTCGAACCTGTTCCTGTCGAGGGTCAGTTGGAATCCGAGCTGCAACCTCTCTTAGTTCAATTTCACCTGATCTGTCAAAGACGCATCAATGCACCAATCTGGTTGCAGAGGAGAAGCCGGTTGAATGTGGTGCTGTCGCCGCATGAGAATCTGGAATCGATGTGCGCAAAGCGGCGCAAGTGTGCTTTGAGATTGAATCGTAATGTTCAGACCGATCTTGTTGACCTGCATGGGCGTCGCAAGTTCCGTCGGCAGTGAAATCTGAAATCGAGTGCATGTAGGCGAAACCTTCGCGAGTGAAGCAGGAAAGACGCAACAGTTCAGCGACTAGCCATTTTTGAAATTCTGCTCCACAGAGCTTCATTCTATATATATAGGACGATCACTTTCCTAGCTTTCGAGAATCGAAACCTGACCAAGAAGTCCAACTAGGGAATCGCGGAAGAATCAAGCTAGGGAATCCTCTTGTGGCCTGTTTTTCTGAGTGGTCTCTTCAGCTTGCTGCCAGAAGATTCGTTACCACGGTTACCCTCTCGATCGACTCCTGGCGCACTCAGTGTTCAGTTGACGCGCAACACTGCAACATCTTGCAACCCCTGCATGCAACACTCTCTGCAATTAATTAACTCACTGCATGTTGTTTGATTTTTCGCATGTGGCCCATGCGTGTAGCCGGCTGGGGCCGCACGCGCGCTGTATTCGGCTGCATGCTATCGCGTCCGACCTTACAACCTCCTCTGACTGAATGCGCTGCATGAGCGAACCCTTCTATATTCGATTCTCCTGTACGTATACCTGTTTCACAAACAGATCGATTCGCGCTTTGGGCAGCCTCTCTCTTTCGCCCGCAGCAATTCGTCTGTGTTTGAAGAACCGCTAACGTCCAGTAACCAGGCATATATATATATGCATGTAGATGAGTCTGACCTATCTCGAGAGACATGGAGCAAGATAAACCCTGGTGTGCGCCCAACCATGTTCGCTCCCTCAAAGTCACCAACTGAAGTGCAATCCTCCAGCCCGGTAGGAGCCAAGACGGGGCTGCAGCCTGTCATGACCGAAACATACCGACGCAAATGCTTCGAGCGTCAGGTCAGAGCTTGAGAAATCCATGTATTAATATATTGTATGCGTTTATGTTCTCAAGGAGCACGCTGTCGAGCCTTGATGTGGTACGCAAGCAAGTGCTGTCAGCAATGTCAGCATCTCAAGGACTTTGACATTGTTCGAGACCTTCCTGCTGTGTGTTCACTGCCACACTGTGACGAGCGTGTTGTTCTGTATGCTTGTTGTCTTTCTTTCTTGAACTCTTGTTCTTCTTTGTTTTTTCTTTCGGCTTTTGAGCGTGCAGGTCAAGTATCTCGCAGACGTGATGATTCCAGGCGCCGGGGTGATGGTGCTAGTCACAGTGGGTTGTTTTTTCACAGGAGCTTGTGAATTGGTCCCCTCAACCCTAACATGCCTCGGCTGTGTCGTCCTGGTCCTCGCGATGTATCCGGAACTGTTGATCAGAAACAAACGAACTCTGACTCCACTGGTGAGGGAGAGAGTGGCGGTAATCGGACTGACAGGATTCATCATCCTGATGCGAATTGCAATGCTCTGCTGGGAGGCATCCCTTCCCGTCGTCCTAGACGGACACGGCTATTCCGGTGAGGCGCGATGTATGTGTGTGATTGCTCGAAAAAGTGACTGACTTTGATTTGAAATTGAAAACAATGGGACTTTATCCTTACATTTTACGTATTGCTTGCAGGTCTCATGATTCAATTGTTTCTCATGCACCTCCATATTCCAGAGCGCAGCTTTGTCTTCTTGAGCTCCCTTGACTCGTTTCTCTGGACCTGCAACGGTCTGGTCCTGACGGCGAAAGTCGGCGAGCACGCGTGGATGTTCACATGTTGGCAACTGATAGTTGCTGCCATGCGTTTCCTCTTGGTGTCAGGCTTGCGTCGTCTACCGATGATGGCTCTGTCGGAGTCGGATTCGAATACTCAGAAAGAGGCGAAGCAACGTGTCTCTGCAGAGAATGAAAGGGACATTTTTCTTAGTTACCTGATGCACGAAATGCGGAACCCGTTGTCGGGGACCGCGCTTCTCGTGTTTGAGTTTCGGGAATCCCTGAGAGAGCTTTATAGAATAGCTCAGGATGAGCAGATAAATTCGGAAACACTCAGAGATTCCTCAAAGGCGGAAGCCCTTCGTCTGCGCCAGTTGGCTTCCTTTATGGCCACGCAGATAGACAAGATGAGAGGTGTGTGCGACGATGTGTTGCAATTAGAGAAGATCCAGAAAGGAAAATTTGAGTATCAATTCGTTCCCATGCCACTGGAAGAGTGGATGACTCGGGTCGTTTCCCAGGCCGCTCCTCTGTTTGCACAAGCGAGCCTGGAGGACGAGGGGGGAAGGAGCCGTCTCCAAAGACAGAGAACCGCCGACATGGACCTAGAGGTCAAATTCAGATGGATGAAGGATATCCAACCAGAAGTGCAAACGCTCCTCTCCACACATGCGGTGGGGGTTGCAGATTTTGTGCGACTGGAACAGGTGGTCAGTAGGGACATTCCGACTCTCTCGTGAAGTTTCAAACCGGACTCCCGTCTCTCTCTCTCTCTCTCTCTCTCTCTCTCTGTGTGTGTGTGTGTGTGTGTGTGTGTCTGTGTGTCTGTGTGTGTGTGTGTGTGTGAGAGTGTGGCAGTGTGGCAGTGTGGATATCTGTAAATTTACTCTGTGGAAGTGCGATCGTGCATGTGGAATTCTCTCTTTTTTGCATCCATCCACAGTGACTGTATACTTGTCGTTTTGCTCCAACTCCTTTTCGCAGGAGTCTTTGCGCAGTTGCAGATTGTCTTCGATGTATACGCGATTTTATTTGAAGAAGCTCTTTCTCTGCCTCCTCGCATTCCTTTTGTTTCGGAGGGCAAGGAGATGGTGTGTCTGTATGGAGTGCGGGCTGCATCGTTAGTTCTTTGAAGTTCACGTTCTTCGATTCCACATCTCTCTGCAGGTAAGCAACTTCCTCAGCAACGCAAAAAAGTTCACCACAAGAGGTTCCGTCAGGCTGCGGTTCGAAGTGCGGTTGCTGACTGAGGAGGGGAGAGAGGAGGCAGAACTGTCGAAGAATTTGCAGGGAAAAACTGCAGTGGAGTTTGAAAAGAAGTTCGCAGAGGCAGAAACTGAAAAAGGGCCGGGGAAAGGAGAAGAGAGAGGGGAGGGTCTGCTTACCTGGGTGTCACTTCGTGTGTGTGTGATTGATACCGGTGCTGGGTTGAGTGAGGCGGACCGACAGAAATTGTTCCGCCCCTACGCCCAAGTACGCGCGGGAGAGCTGCAAAACGGGGGGGGGACGGGGTTGGGTTTGTGCATTTGCAAGAGCTTCGTAGAGGCTCATGCTGGGGGTCTAGTTGGTGCACAAAGCGTTGGCAGGGGGGAGGGCAGTACATTTTTCTTTCAAATTTTCATTCCACTTCTCGCAGGATCCTCCGGCAAATCCCTCTCCCCCCCTCCTGCCCGCAGACAGTCAAAGATTACCGCCCCTCTCTACCATCCAATCGTTCACTCTTCTTCCTCTTTGTCATCAGAAGAGAGGAGAGCCTCCCTCATTTCTCTCCTCTCCGAAGAGGCCGAATTAAACAGCGAGGCACTCATCCGTGCACTTTCGCCAAGGGCCGCAGACTCAGAGCCTTCACGTGAATCTTCTGGTCCTGATCTGTTTGCCAAGACCGAGGAGGGAGGGGTCGTGGTAGTGACTGACAAGACAGGGTCAGAGACGGCAGTGGGTGCAGGTGCAGACACAGAGCGTCTGGCATCCAGTAAGCAGCAGGAGACAGAAAAGGCGGGGAGAGAGTCAGAACAGACAGATGATCATGTAAACGGAGAGATAGGTCAAAGTGGGGAGGTTTCTGTGGCTCTCATTGAAGAGCAATCAGAGGGGGGGGAGATGTACAGTGCCGATGTGTTGCTTGTTGATGACGACCGTTTCTGCCTGATGGCCGGATCCGCGGCATTGCGGCGTCTCGGTTATTCGGTTCGTACCGCAGAGGATGGGGAGGAGGCTTGTGAGTTGGTCATCGTCAAGAAATCCTCCTTTCGGTTCGTGCTCATGGACAAAAACATGGCAAGGATGGAAGGGCCCGAGGCCATACAACGCATGCTGGATTTCTTCGGGGAGAAACAGACAGAAAAGTCGGGCTGCATCAAAACTCCCCGACCATTTTTTATCGGTTGTACCGGAGACGCCACTCCCGAGGCCATCACTGAATTCACGCAAAAAGGGGCCGACAGAGTTCTCTTCAAGCCACTGCAGCCTTCAAAGCTCAGGGAAATCCTTGGAGGTCTCGAAGAAGAGGCAGGAAAACCAAAAAAGCAGGAGAGTACAGGAGAGTGAGTGTGAGCTAGCAGTGAGACTATGAGTTCAGGAGAGACCACTAAAAGAGAATTGTCAAAAAGTGTGATAGCTCCAGAAGAGGGTGAAAAACCTGCAGGAAAAGCAACTTGAAACCATTTTTTTCAACAAACAGAGAAACTCGATTGCTTGAACTTTGTCAATAATATAAGCAATATTATAGAGTCTGACGATATTTGTTCAAATTTACTTGCCAGGAGTCTAATATCAGCTAGGCTCCTGGGGCTAAAACTTTGGTATAACCTTTTCATTTAGCGGGATAATCACCGTCTAGCAAGTAAAGTGTTTTATTATTCTCAGGCGTATGTAATACTATGTATTGGACCTGTGGGTTATTCAATTCACAGATTCATATTAAATTCTGAATTAAATTAAAAAATACTTAGGTAAAAAAAATTTAACACAGCTCTATAGACACCGCTAGCTGAGATGATCATACATGTTGTATGGAGCTGCGTTGCAGCAGCTAGCTGTGACTTTTACTAGGACTCTTATTAGCACTTTGCTAGGGATCTCGAGTTTTTAATGATTTTGAGTCCGAGTCAAGTTTTACGATTGATTTAGATTTATTCCTAATTTACTGGATCCCCCTGCCGTTTGTAGGGGCAACCTCTATAAGATAAAACGGTGACTGTGCTCTAGGGCACCACTAAATCACTTATCACTTAATAGCTTAGTATATTATTCTAATAATTCTATGGGGCTACATTACATGATCAGGTATGATCAGATAGTATACTACATTGAAATTATGTACCCTTGAAATTATGTATCAGAATATTGATGACTAAGCTAATTATCCTAGTAATCATCATATGATCCTAGCTAATTTTTAAATCATCATTTCGTAAAATCATACTAAATTTGTAACTAAAATGACCTTTAATTACAATTATCTGTCGATTTACAACACTGAGCAGTACTATGACATCATTCAATGAACGTGCACGTTGGAATTAACGAATTCTGTGCAGCCATGAATCAACGAATTCAAGACCTTCAAACTTGTGACCGCTTGGCACCTCCGTTTCCTCCATCAGCGTGTCCCCTGCCGTTGATAAGACGGACAGGTACGATTTTTGCGTACCGGAGGCACCGTCTTCTAAACTCTTCAATGCAAGAATAACCTGCAAAAGAGTAGCAGTGTGAAAACAAGTGCGTCAACTTACATGCTGTCGAAATGCAGAGTAGACACTAATCCGGTTAGCAATCCCTCCTCAAATGTTAACAACGGCACTTCTAATTTCGTCGATTTATTTGCAAAGCAAAGACCCCCCTCGTATCCATCTCATGCCATACTGAGCCGAAGTGCGCCAGACGGCTCCTTGGTTCTTTTCCTCATGTCTACGGTCCATTCTTGTTTCTGCTCTTTCTTTCTTCGTTCGTTGGTTCGCTTATCCATCCTTTCATGTTTGTTTTCTGCCTAATGTCTCATGCGACAAACGCATTTCTGGCATACCCTGACACTTTTTCTCTTGGCTTTTGCTCGCGAAATGAATTGATTGAGGCATGGTCTATTGGACAAATGGATGGATAGGCATCGGACTGAGCTACTTCATGCGAGGACGCACCCCGTCTTTTGTTCCTGGAACGAATTTGAATGACGAAAATCCGCGTGCAGGGTCCACCAGCTGTCCCATGGTGACACCCTCACACCGCGTGATGCTCTCGTCGCAGAAGATCGCCTTATTGCTGCCGCGTTTCTGCACACGCATGAGAGAACGAGGGCGGATGAACGACGGGAGTGCATCAAAGAAAAGGGGGACGAAATTTAGGAAGACACACCAAGGGACCCAGTCAGATAAATAAAGTGAGAGAGGGAGAAGGAGAGCGTGAGAGAAATGGAGACTTAGATAGAACGGGCAATTTGCTGAACAGGCAAACGGACCAGCACGGATGCCGACAGGCGGGAGGTTTTGAAAAAGAAGAGAAGGGAAATAAGCAGATTGATGAAGGCACCCGCCTCTGTCAGCATCTTCTTCTCCGTTCCTTCCTTTCTGTCCCCTTCCCTGACCTCATCTGCGTCTTCGTCGTATTTTTCCTTCGACACCCGTCGCGGTAGAATAACCCATCTGCATCTCCGGCAGGCGGGCAGACAGAACGGTTGTGTGTGCTTTGCGATTTCTCTCCTCTGAATTGCTGGACCGACACGCAGAGAAGCTTTTCATACAAATTCGTCGTGCAGGTAGACAAACAGGCTGCTGTCCACCTTGGAATGAGAAAATGAAGGCAGGCATAGAGAGGAAGAAAAAAAGAAAAAAAAAATGGAAAGGTACTGACCCTCCTCCCAAAAGACTGACTGACTGACTGACTGACTTTCTCAACGCCTCACTCCAGTGCACAGCCTCATGAATCAGGTACCCCGGCCAAGGAGTTCCTAGAGTTCTGCACTCAAATTCAGACAGGAAGGAGAAGAAGAAAAGGGATGGAGGAAACCCGATGGGTCATGAGAAGGCGATGGACACTTGCGGATACTGCCAAGGTGCAAAAATTGTCCAAGTCAAAAGAGCCCATTCAGGCAATTCCTTCTCTCTGAAGTGTCTTTGATAAACATCGCAGTGCAAAGGAGTCCGAGAGAAAACTCGTGACAGTTCCTTCTCATTGCGCTTGCCCGAGTAAGTTAAGAGAAAGAAGGGCAACAAAAAGAAGACCGACGAACTAGCTGACTGACTGACTGACTGACTCTCTCATCACATCATATTCTCTGGTCCAGTTGACTCGCTTCGTTGCCCCGTCTGGCGAGATCACCGTCACCCACATGTTGTTTCGACTCTGCACTACTTCCCCAGTCGCGTCCGTGAATTCTTTCCCAAAAGACCCGACGTAGAGGTCTCCATCCTTCTCGGTCATCCACTCAATCTGCAGAAGAAAGAGAGAAGAGTGTTTCTTTCTTTTTTGGATTGTCAAATTTGCATGAAAAGTCGTTAACTCAGTCTGCAGAACGAAAAGCAAAAATACGCATTTGCGAGTCACAAGCAGGATACATGACTAGGAGGTGAACAAGAATGCGCATGAGCAGCAAATGAGTCAGAGAGTCTCAATGTATGAGAGTTTAGTGGCCACGATATTGACTCAGTCTCTGTCCAAGCAATCACTTCTGCGTTCCTTCCTCTTTCACTTCTGATTGCGAAGCTGTCCCTTCCTTTCGTCGTCTCCATCACTTGAATTCCTTGCCTCCCCTCTTTATCCCTTTTGCGGTGTCGAGGGCAACGCCCTCCTGTGTGAATCTCAACAGGAAGGGAGGTAGAAAGGCAGACGGAAGGAATGGAAAAGCAGACAGAGGGAAAGGGCAGCCTCGTACAGGAATGTGACTTCCAGTGAAAGGAGCACCTGGTCCCTTTTTTCTCTGGTCTTTATTCTCTTCTCTGGCAGACAGACAGAGAGAGAGAGGGGGGGAGAGAGAGAGAGAGACAGACAGACACACAGACAGACAGACAGACAGAGAGAGAGAGAGAGAGAGAGAGAGAGAGACGGACCTTCATTCCCTTGTTGGTGTTGCCGTCCCCCTCCGCCAAGATGAAACGAGGAGCCACAACACCTTCACTCAGATCAGGTCAGATCAGGGGCACGCATTTACACGGTCACGCACACCAACACGTCGAGAAGAAAAAAGCCGGTACCGATCAAGCTCCCAATCCGCATGTGGCAATGAGGGGAAGGGAGAAAAAGAAGGAATTTCGAAAGGCACCGAGGCAGGGAAACAAAAGAGAAGGAAGAGAGAGGGAGTGAGAAAGGCGGTAACAGGAGAAACTGTCCCCCGAAGGATTGCAGTAAAACAACACGTAAGGGAGAGAATGTTCTGGGATAAGCTCACCTGTCGGCAAGTGCTCATACACAATGCCTGTGCGGTCATCCCCACTCAGCAGCATCCTGCAAGAAGGAAGGAAACAGAAATTATTCAGTGGAGCTCGGTCAGGTAGAAAAGGAGTGGGGGGAAGGAAAGGGTATTCGTCCATTGCTGCGCACCATCCACCGAAGAAAGAAGTGTTCGCGGATAAGAACTTGGGCTGGAACTTGCGGCAGAGCTTCTTTCTGCAAAGGCATTCATTCACTCACCCGTGCCATTGCAGAAGTTCCGAGAGTTCCATACCCCTCCCCGCCTCGTTATGATTTCCAAAAACGTCCTCGTCGTCCTCCCACCGTATGGACCAACTGCCGTCTCTCTGATGGATGATGGAGGCTGGTTTGATGACAGATCTGAATTTGGGTTTTTTGCTTTCTGGAACTTTCGATTGTTGGTCGAGGTCTGCGAGGATGTAGAACTTGCAGGGGGTGGTGTCTGTGCAGGGAATGGTTCTTCTGACGCTGCCCATCTTGGGATCTCTCCGTGAGAGGAAACCGTCGGAGCGGGGACGGGAACTGGAGAAGATGAAGAAGAAACACATGACTGCAGGCAGAAAAGGAAAGGAAAGGAGTGCAGAAGAGATTGAAGTACGTTTGGCGGGGGGGTGGGAGGGATCAGGCCGCGGGGGGGCAGAAGAAAATCGAGAGAGGGGGTGGAGCGGGTAGATAGGAGAAAGGGTCAGATGTGTAAAACGATTGTGGAAGAAGGGGTTGGACAGAGGTCGCAGGAAGACCGAAGTGGGGCGAGGTGGAAGAAAGGAGACGCGCACTAAGCAAAACCAGAGGTGGGGGGTGCAGAAGTACCTAGAGGATGGGGGTGCGTGCAGGCAACCAGAGGCAATGTATGGAACAAATGGGAGAAGAAAGGAGCGAAATTTGATCAAGGCGCGTGAGAAAGAAGCCGAGGTGACTCATGATATGAGCGAGGTGGGACAAACGCGCAGGTCAGAATGAAGAAACCAGACTGACCTGCCACTGCTGCACAGATAGCGATGATGACCGTTCTGCCCTTTCCTTCCATGACTGCTTGTTTGATGGAGACTGGGGAGGCTCCGGGCGTCTTGGTCAGCTTTGAATAGGCAATGTGGGGGGAGGACATAGGCAAAGTCTGAAAGTTCTCCGTTGCTTCTTCAAGCAACACTGGTGAAAGACGTTGCTGCACCTGCACTGTCGCTTCCCGCGGCGGCAAGTGGATTCAAAACGAGTGACCGTGAAACTTGTCTGTAGTTGTCTTCGAACACGTATGGTCTGCATTTCCAGAAGCCGAAAGGTACGGAGAAAGCCACTCAGTGTGCGATCATATGATTGCCGCTCAGCGCATCTCATGCAGCACTGCATGAGTCAGCAGGCTCGCGGCGCGTGTGGTGCACTGCATGCTGCGGCTTGGGCCGTGGCAGCCGCGGGGCCGGGGCCGGGTCCGACCCTTGCATGGCCGCGGGATTTCTCAGTCGCGACACACAGAGACGACAACCTGACGGATCCTGACGGTCAATTCGACACGCGGCACACGCCCCGGCCGGAGAATTCCACTGAGCGTCTCATCAATCTCACCCATTCTCACCCTGACAGCGGGCGTTGTCAATAAATTCGTGTGGCCCTGTTCGATTCGCTTGTTGTCTTAAATGCAGGTGGACAGAAGGTGCCATGCATCTGTCGCCGAGTCTCTTCACGCCGTTGTAATTTCGGTAGAGTCTCCAATTGAAAGGGAGACGGCTAATTTTTGAGTCAAGCACTTTTTTCCCTCTCCCCTGTTTCGATCTGACTAGGTTTGATCTCTCTACATGAGTATCTCTGGTGTCGAGAGTCGTCTTCGGGCGTTCCTCCAGCGTTGCAAGGAGGATGTCCATTCAGCACAGCCCACAGACCCCAACCGTCTCGACTTGACGGCCACCCTCCATGACTACCAGGTAGAGGGTCTGAACTGGATTGTCTCACGGTGGCATGCCGGGGTCTCATGCATTCTGGCTGATGAGATGGGCCTCGGCAAGACGTTGCAGGCCATTGCGGTCATCAATCACCTGGTCGCAGTCGATAACAAAAGGTCGGCAGCTCGCAGTAATTCCTTTAACGTCCAGAGGCAGACCGTGCGCCTGTGCCTTGTTTTCCTCATTCTCCTTCCCTTCTTCCCTTGCTGTGCCCTGCAGAGGGCCCTTCCTGGTCATCGCACCCCTGACAGTCATCAGCAATTGGGAGAATCAGTTCGAACAGTTCTGGACTGGCGCTCGCGTCCTTACGTACACAGGGGTGGCATCGGAGAGAGAGGACACGCGTAGACGGGTGGTGGACGCCATTCTTCAGCAGGTGGGGGGGGGTACTGCACTGCTGTGCACAGACTCTGTATGTGTTTATGTTTATGACCCTGAGCATGGAGCCAGAAAGGATTTGTCCCCCTATTCCTCCTCATATATTCACCGTCTTTTCCTCTGTCCCTGTGCTCACAGTCTGAAGTCACATTCCATTTCCGCTCGTCGATTTGATTTGCTGACTGATCAGGTTAACGCAACGACTTCCTGTCTTCCATGCATTTGCAGCCGAAAGAAGTCCACAGAGATCCCCTTCTGCCCTTCCACGTCCTCCTGACCACCTACGAACTTGCAATGCTCGACGCCGACTTCCTCAAAGCCTTCCGATGGAGGGCTGCGGTGGTGGACGAGGCTCACCGTCTGAAGAACGTGAACAGCCGTCTCCACAAAACTCTGTCCGGACAGTTCCATATCGAGGCCCGCCTCCTCATGACGGGCACCCCCATTCAGAATAACGTGGAGGAGCTGTGGAGTCTCCTCAATTTTGCAATGCCCAAAGTCTTCGATGATGCAGAAGGGTGAGTGAGTGGTAAGCTCGGTCGGCTCAACGGCCCTGCATTTTCGTTCAAATTGGAGGACAGGCTGGCTTGTCTTGGTTTCCTGAACGCACTCTCTCGTTTTTCTTCGTATTGTCCCCCCTCCCTTCCAGCTCTGCTGATCAAATGGAAACAGTCCGAATCATTTGGGTCCCATGCGGACAGATTCCGCTGGGTGAAATAATACATAGAGTGACGGGAGTTCCTCTCTTTTCTTTTCTTTTCCTCACGCAGGTTTGTGGAACTCTACAAAGAACAGCAACAGCGGGGGACTTTGAGACAGGAGGACAGAGCCGACGGCAGCGTCTCCCTGTCCTCTGTCCTCTCTGAGGTCTTGCTGAGGAGAGACACGTCGTGCGTCAAATGGACCCTCCCTCCTCGCACGGAGTCAGTCGGGCAGGCAGATAGGCAAGCAAGTGAATGAATGGTCTGTCAGGAAGGGTCGAAGCCGCAAGGGCTTTTCTNGGGCCGGGCTGGGCTGGGATTATGTTTTTGGGGGGAGATCTTCGGTTGTCCTGTGATGTAATGAACTTATTATTCTTTTTTTGGAAGATTTTTGCCCTACAGAGATCGTGTTTTCTCTTCAGAATCAACTTCCTTCTCCTTCTTTGACTTTTCCTGACGGGTTACGGTGTTCTTGAGGAAAGACAAAGAGAAACAGAGAGAAGAGAGGGAACACAAGGGTTGGAAAGGAAGGCGGCCATGAGACCTGCCTCTATGTCTGGTTGTCGGACTCACAGAGGGCTACGTACGTCTGACCGACTTTCTCCTCCCTTGATTGTCTGACCGCATGCGTGCACGCGTGCAGGTCTGAACATGCTGGTGGTGCAATTGAGGAAGTGCTGCAACCACCCTTATCTCTTTCCGGGGGCAGAACCGGAGCCGTTCCAGGAGGGGGACCACATCTGGTCATTCAGCATCAGAAGAGAAGAGAAGAGAAGAGAGGAGAGGACGCATAGGCTTGCTTGTGTCTGCTTGCTTTTTCACTTTTTTGTTCTCCTAGCTTGCCCATGAGTTCTCCCATGCATTTATTTTCATGCAAAAAAAGAATCTGTATGAAAATAAATGCATGTTCTGCTAGCTTGCCCATAAGTTCCCTCCCCACTTGTTTTTGGCCAAAGTGCTCTCTGCACAAGGAGAGGAACTACAGAGGAAAGTGCACATGAGCCGGACGGGCAGGCCTATTCTTCAGACACATTCCAGAGAAAGTGGGTGACGAGGGCGTTTTGATCTCCTGTGAGGAGAAGTTCCGACAAACAAGTGTGCGACATCGTTGCATGATGTGTGGATGTGAATTAGGTGGTCTAGCTTCTCTTTGATTGATCTTTCAATCGATCAATTGATCCTTCAGGCAAAATTCGGGGAAGATGATACTCCTCGAGAAGCTGCTGGTCAAACTCAAGGTTAGTTGGTGGGTCGCTGGGGCGGCAAGGGAGTGCTGGTGCATGTGGGTGAGTCCCGGCCAGACAGACAGATACACAAACTGACAGACAGGCTGACAGACAAAGAACAGGGAGAGCTGGAGAGAAATGGTTCTCTTTCAGAACCTCTACCTTCACAAAGCAAATGCCCGAGACTTGCATGATCATCCGACCTGTCTGTCCAATACGTGCCTGGATGGATGCTCCAGGACTTCTCTGTGTGTATTTGTGCTTCTCTTGGTCCCTCCTTTTGTTCGTATCTGATTGACCTCAGAGAGAGGGGAGTCGAGTCCTTCTCTTCTCGGGGAGCACCCAGATGTTGGACATCGTTCAGGTGAGGGGGGTTAGGGGTGTATGTGGTTTGTGTAGTTGAACGTCATTGAGAGGACTCTCTCTTTTAAGTTCCTCCTGGAAAGTAAGAGTGTTGCATTTGATTTCGGTTTGGTCCGTGACACCCGTGCAGGAAGGCGCGGATGCACGTTTCGGTCCTCCCTCTGAGTTCACTTGTGTGATTGTAACAAACACTTCTCGTCCTGCAAGACGCTCACATCGGGATATGGGTCTTGCACGAATATGAATTCACGCAGACCTGCATTGGATGTGCCCTCCGCTCTAGACAGCCTCGATGAAATTCTTCCAGCAAAAACCTCACACCCCCTTTCGCTCTCTCTCTCTTTGTGCAGGACTTTTTGGACTTCCGCGGATTCTCCTACGAGCGTCTTGACGGCTCCGTGAGGGGGGAGGACAGGGCAGAGGCCGTCTCTAAATTCAAGGGGGGGGGGCAGAGGGGGAAGGGGAATACGGGGCCATTCGTGTTCCTTCTCTCCACACGAGCGGGGGGGGTGGGGCTGAATCTGGAGACGGCAGACGCGGTGATCTTCTATGACAGCGACTGGAACCCTCAAGTCAGTCGGTTTGTTTGATTGCTTGTTTGTTTTGAAAACGCTCTATTTCGATTGTTTCGTATTGTTGGCATCAAAATGTGCACCTGGCTGGCTCCTGTGCAGAACGCGAGTACCAAAATGTTTTCATTTTCGCTTGAGACTTTTTGATAAGGTTGATAGGTTATGATGGTCTGGAGATGTTATGCGCTTACTTCTCGTCCTTTTGTCTGAATGCTCTTGTGCAGGTGGATAGACAAGCAGTTGCGCGAGCGCACAGACAGGGGCAGAAGAAGAAAGTGCGGGTTTTTCGGCTTCTCTCCGAACATTCAGGTCCGTCCTGTTTCTTTCTTTCTGTCTTCTCCGTTTTCTGTTTTTGGGATTGCAGCGGGGGGACTGTGCGGTGTTTGTGCATCTTTCTGACTTCTGCTGTTGCACTTGTGTTTTTGTGCCGTTCCTCTCTTGGAGTCTTTCTTTTTTCTTGGTGTCGACAGACAGATGTGGCACACACACACACACACACACACACACACACACACCACACACACACACACACAGAGAGGGTGGGGGTGGGTGGAGATAGGACATGCAGTGGATTTACAGAACATTTCTTGAATATGAACTCTTGTGCCTTGGTGTGGTCTTTTCTGCCTCCTTTCCGTGCAGTTGAGCAAGTGATTTTCGAGAGAGGACGGCACAAACTCGCTCTCTCTGCGGACCTCTTCGCTGCTTTGGAGGAGGGCGGCAGGGAGAAGCAGAAGGAAGAACAGAAGGGAAAGAAGAGCGTGGCTGAGCTCGCTGCAGTTGCTGAGAGACGGCAGCGGCGTCGTGTGGGGGTTCTCAAGGAGATGGTCGCGTGGGGTCTCTCCAGTTGGGGCGATGAGGGGAGGGGGGGGGGAGAGGGGGGACAAGAGGGTTCTGGTCAGTCAAGAGGAGACGGGTTTCTTCTCTACCGGGGAGGATGGGGGGAGGTGCTCGGGAGCGTGCGCATTCCTGTAGCTGTTTCATGCAAGAGGCTTTAAGTAATCTCTCAAAGACATCCTATGTTTTCGTTTCTTGTCTCTGCTACCAAGTGAATCCCTGCTTGTCTTCCTCCAACTTATACTCACTTGTCCTGCAGCATTCTGATTTCATTTTTTGTGCGTGGTGGCCTCCTTTCATGTGCAGGGGGGGGCGTGCCTGCCCTGTTGAATGCGGACATTGATGAGATTCTTTCTTCTGCTCGGAAGAGCGAAGAGAGAGAAGAGAAGGAAGAGAAGAGCACTGAGGAGGGGGAAGAGACGGAGGAAGGGGAGGAGGGAGGAGACGGAGAGACAGACTGGCTTCTGCCGGCAACAGTGCTGAGGTAGGCATGCAAACTCCCTTTCTGTCTTCGCGTAAATTGCAACAAGATCTTGTGCCACGCCCCCTCTCTCTCCGTGTCCATTTAGTATGTACAGAGCACCAGTATGCTTCTCTTGTGCGCGTCTCACTGAAAATTCCAACCGATCTGAGATCCCGTCTCTGGCTGCAGCAGATAAATGCTTGTTTTTCCCTCTTCCGCTGCCCCCCTTGTTTTCCTGCAGTAAGAAACTGTTCGCCCAAGAGGAGGGCACAGAGGCGGAGGACAAAGCTCAAGCCGATGCCTCTGCACTGGAGCAGCTTCTTCAGACAGAGGCGGAGCAGGCGGGTGCAGCGGGTGGGGGGCCGGGGGGACGACGGCGGGTGCTACCTCCCACTCCCTCCCGCGGGGTATCGCAGGAAGAACGGGAGGCAGAGAGGCGTCGTGTTGCTGAGCAGAAGGAAGAGCGAAAACGGAAGAAGTGGGAGAAGGCGGGGTACGTCTCTCTTGCAGTGCAGCTGGATGAGGAAGAGGAAGAGGAGGCTGAAGAGAGAACTAGAGGATCCCGGTCTATCCGCCACACTGTCGGGAACGCAGCTTCCCCCCCTGCTGACCCCTCTCACCCTCTTCGCATTATTCTTGTGTGTGTGGACAACTCAGGCCAGTGGGGGAGGGGAGGTTTCTTCTCTGCCGTCAAACACCTGAGCCCTGAAGCAGAAGAACAGTACAGTCAGGCGAAGTCCATGGCTGACTTGTCGATTGGGGATGTGCATTTGGTCCCCGTTTCTTCAAATGACTCTCTGATGGTCGCCTTGTGCGTTGCTCTGCGGAGAAAACAGGGGGCCCCCCCGAGCTTCGACCTTGACGCCCTCCGTATGTGCATGACGAGGATCGCACAGAGGGCAAAAGCCCTGAAGGCTTCTGTGCACGCGCCTCAGATGGGGCAGCAGACGGGACAGAGATACGCAGTCGAAAGAGTAGTCAGCAGGTGTGTGCATGATCTGAATCGATTGAGGAGGAGACAGGCAGAGGTGTGGACGCGAGGCCTTTCGTTATGTTTTTCGTGAATCTGAATAAAGAATGATGGCTGCCTATCCAGAGAATGGACCGGGTGCGCGGCAACCCCCCAAAAGAGAAAGATGAGTGCCCCTCCGTCTACTTGTTCATATGAGTTTCTTTTCTTCAGATTATTTCTCTTTTCTTTTTTCTCGATGTCACCGCAGTCTCATTGCTAGAGAGAGTGAGAGGGAATTTCATTACCATAATTTTGCGCTTTTTGTACTAGTGACGTTTGTGTACCATCTCCGTCTTTATGAATGTGACTGCAGGTATCTGGCCGAAAGCGGCGTGCCTGTCTCATTCTACTACTTCCGTCCGGGAGCTGCAGGCGGACAGACGGGCAGGCACCAGCAACACCAACCTGCCAGACAGAGGGACGCAGGTGTTTCATCTTCCTCTTCTTCCTCGTCGTCTTCCTCTTCCTCTTCCTCTTCTTCCTCTTCTTCTGCATCTGCATCTTCTTCCTCGTCCTCTTCTGCTGCGGCTGCGAGCACAGGGGGGATGCGCAGGGGTGGTGGGGCTGGGACGAGACAGCGAGATGGGAGGGATGAGGGGGTTCGGCAAGCCAAGCGGGGAGTGGGTGATCCAGACCCAGAGGAGGAGGGGGGATCGCGTAAACGTTTGCGTCGTGTAGACGTTGAGGAAAGTGACAGCGAGAGCGACGGTCTCGAGATTCTCAACGGACCTCCGGGATATTCTAGTGGGGGCAGTCGGGGGTCAGTCGGGAGACACGCCAATTGAAGACTAGATCTTATGGGGATGGATAGTTCTTTTTCTCCTTTTTCTCTTTTCTTCCTTCCTTCCTCCCAGTTCTGTCCACAGTGACCCTGCCGGCCTTCCTGCATGTCCTCTGGTTCCCTCTGAAGTGTGGTTGCTGTGCCGATGCGTGATCGAATAGGTGAATCAGGGGTTCAAATGAGAAGCTGTAAACCTCTTCAGAGCTATACAAACGTGTCACATGCGTCTCTGCAGAGGGCCTGATGCTAAAGGCCCCGCCGCCCCCGCCGCGTCTGCTGCTGCTGTGGTGCCGCCGCAGAGTCCGGCAACCAGGCGTGCCCCTCAGGCAGGAAAGGGCCCCAGCCCCCCCAAAGACATGGGGGGGAAGGACGAGGACGCAGCATCCGACACCTCCAGTGCCCCTACTGAGGTGATAGAGACGCCTGCAAAGCCATTCAGACCGCCCTCTGGCAGGGGTGGGCTGGATTCTGGAGGAGAGGAGGGCTGTGATGTCGAGATAGAAAATGCATCGGCAGAGGGGGGGGCTGATGTTTCGTCTTCTTCTTCGTCTCTTCCTGGACGAGAGAGGGGGGTAGCTGTGGGTTCCGGTCTCCGTGGGGGTGCTGCCGCTGCTGTGTCTGAAGGGGAGACGGGAGACTGTCCTGTCGCCTCAGGACCTAACACAGACATGGACTGTGAGAAAGGNCTTTTGATATGTCTGACGGTGTGGAAGCAAGTGAGGCTGAGGACGAAGGAGAGGGAGAGGAGGACATTGATGTTGATCCAGATGATGACCCACTGTTGAGACGGTATGGTCTTTTGGGGGGGGCGCATCCTTCGGGTGCTGCACGGGGGGGAGAAAAGGGAGGGGGACGAGGGGAGGTTCTTGAAGAAGAAGAAGGGGGCGGAGGAGAAAAGTGTGAGTGGAGTGATGACGAAAAAGCGCTTTTTCAAGAGTTGGAAGCGGCAGTGGGGTCGGGGGGGGTGGATGGGAGCCTGAAAGAGAACGGGGGGCCTGGGGCAGGGGCAGCAGGGGGGCCCCGGCATGGTGGGTCAAGAGGGGGTGGAATGCCGGGGCCTTCTAGGCTCACATCGGAGGGGGGAAAGATGAAGCAGATGACTCTCTCGTCCTTTTTCAAAAATGTACCGCCTCTCCCTCAGGCAAAGAATTCAAAAACGAATGGCGCGGCTGCTGCGTCCTCTTCTTCCTCGTCTGCGTATCCTTCGGGTGGTGGTCGTCGTTCTGGTGACTTCAGAAATGGAGACAGGGGGGGGGGTGGCACGGGACCGCCCTTCCGACAGACCCGCGTGCTCCTGCACCCTTCTGTGGGGGGAGGCGCTGGGCGTGCCAGGGGGGAGTATGTGAGATGGATCAGTGATGAGGTCAGCTGAGATAGAAGAAGGCGATCTGGTGTTTCCGGTCACTTTTCTGTGGGCAGAAAGATTTTTTTTTTTCGTTTGTTGTCAGAAGATGCTTCCCTAGAGTCTCTCTTCGGGCAACTTCATGGCTTTCGGAGAGGGTCCGCAGACCCTCTGGTCTGATCAACCCTCTTAGTTTCGCACTTGTATGTATGTTCCTGTCTGTCTGCTTGAAAGGAAAAAATAAAGAAAAGGGGAAGTCATGTAGCCTGTCTGTGCCTCTCTCTGCAGATCAAGAGTCGGGGAGGCGAGACGGTAGACCTCGGGTGTTCCTCTCTTTTGAGCAAGTCTGCGGAGGAAGAGGGGGGAGAGAAGGCAGACACAGAGACGAGATGGAAGAAGGCGTGGGGTGTCTGGGTGAGGGGAGAGTTGGGGCTGTCCTCAGAGGGGAAAACGTCTGCCTCTCTCTCCAAGGAAACGGAAGGGCAGGGGGGGGTCTCTGACAGGAGTCGCGTTCTAGTTCTTGGGTCTCGATGCCTTCAGGTCTGCGGGAAGAGAACATGTTCAGGTTGTGGGTACCTCTTCTTAGAGTCCTTCTGTGTTCCTCTCTCAGTAGTTGGCATCTTCTGCTTGGGAAGGGACGGCAGCAGGGGGCTGCGTGGGACTCTCTATAGGTGAAGTCCTCGTCTCTTTTCCTTACACTATGATTTTGCTTCTTTTTTTTTGTAGTTGCTCTTCGTACCAATCATCCTTACTTACTTGTTCGTCTCCGCCGCTGCTTGTTGGTTCCCTTTTCGTGTGGGTGCTTGCAGGAGTTTTTATGGTCTCTGTCTGCCTTCAGAACCACTTCAGCAGACAGGAAGGCAGCTGCTCAAAGGACATGCCAGAGTCTAGAGGAGGACCCTTTCCTCCAAACTCTCTGTGCACTGGGGGGGGACGCTTTTCGTCTACTCTCACCCTTCCGTCTCCAAAAACTGGCCCCGGAAAGATCCTCCAACACGGGCCCCGCTCCCTCCAACAACAGTCCGAAGAAACCCGCTCCCGCGATTCATATTGTGTTTGCCGATTTCCTCGAGCTCTGTATTTGGAAAAACCGTCGACCGGAGTTTCAGGCCACTGTTGACGCTATTGCCACTGGGGCTTTTCGATCTGCGGGCGTCACCCTCGGCGTACCGATCTGGCCTTCCTCCACAGAGAGTGGTTCTTTCAGAGGAAGAAACGCACTGGATTCGTCAGTCGACTACGAATCGCCAGCTCAGCTTGAGGCGATGGTGCGGGACCTCCCTTGGCGGCGCTTTCCCGTCTCGCGGCTCTTTGAGTTGACACTCAATGGGGCCCGGCGGGTGGCGGCGCCTGAACCGGGGGCGGGGCAGCGACCGCCCCTCCGGATTCTTCCTGCCGGTGCAGTGAGGCAACAGACCGCGGCAAAACCTTCGGGCGGGACGAATGGGACTGTCCCTACCGCCACTTTCTATGGAAAGTAACGACGAATGGCGTTGAAGGGCTTCTCAGATTTCTCTGTCATTTCATTTGTGAAGTATCGTACTTTCAAGTCATTGACTACGCTATTGGATTTAGTTGAGTGCATGTCGTATGGTCATTATTGTTTATTCCTATATTCTATGTTTAGGTTTATCATATATATATATATATATATATATACCTAAGTTAATTTTCGTTGTTTAGGTTTATTCTGTGTTGTCTAGTTCTAGCTAGAGTTATGGTTTGCAAAGTGGATTCATGAATTAATCTCATACGTAGCCCCGTGCAAAAAAAGAAATATATAGAACTACCCAGAGCTAGATCGACACAGAGCTTACTAATTAGCACTCCAACTTGGGTTACTAGTCGGGTTAGGCATTCCCTAACTAACTAGATAACTAGCTAGATAACTAGCTGGACTAACTGGATAACTAACTAAGTAACAGCCCGAGCTTTATAGCTAAGAGCCCGATACTGCTGAATCGATCTAACTAGGGGTGTGACAATTCATAAAAAAAATATTTAAGCTAGATTTAAACTAAGATTTTAAGCAAATAGCCATACGCATAAGCTTTTTGACAAATGATATCACGAATCATCATTTTGATCATTGTTTTTTATGTTTAAATTGTATCATTGTACAGATGTATGCATGCATATTTGAGAACTATAAAGTGTATCCGGCGCGCGGCGATGGTAAACGAACTTAGCAAACGAACATACCATCGCCATTCCATACAATTCTTCGCTACTTTTTCCAAGTGTCCACTTCTACCTTCTCCCACCGTCTCAGTTCTGCAGCAAGAGAAGGCCGATACCCAGCCACAATCACCACCAATTCCACTGCATGGTAGAAGAACCAACAGAAGAGGAATGCGGTCCTTCGTTCGTGCAAACTCTGTGAGGTTCATGTCTGTGTCGTCTCGTCCCTCTGGCTCAAAGAATCGATGAGAGATTTGAGTCTGGGCCCCGAAGAAAACAACAAAAAGTGCCACTGCACACAAGAGCCCTGCCACCCCAGAGGGCAGCAACGCCATCCCCAGAGCCCGGAGACAGAGGAGCACCAATGTGAAGAAAAGACCCGATAGAGGTTCACACAAAACGTACAGGATCGAAAGGCCCAAAATCAGAAAAAGGGCGGCGTCTCCCACCACAGGCACGGGAATGAGAGTCAACGCTTTGGCGATGGCAGCCAGCTGGAAAGGGATGAAAATCCAGTGGCACAACCGATTCATTAACGCGGTGTGATACGCCATGTGCTTCCCCATCCGCCGCTGCAGATACAAATACGAATTTATTTTGAATTTACACAAGAGGACCCAGCAAATCTTTCCGCTAGTTCTTCTCTGATCGGTTTTGATGCGTTGGGACAAAAGCAGGCGACTGCATGGAAAGGAGAAATGCACGCATCACGGGATGATGCCCATCCAACTCATTCAATTGTGCATGCAGACAAGGACCGTGTACCCCTTTCCCTCTTCATTCATTCCTATGCAGCTGATCACTCAAACATGCTGACCTTCCACCCAGCTACACCCACGTACACCTCTGGAGACCCTCCCATTCTGCAGGCTCGATCCTTGACTAGATCCTTGACGCTCGTCCAGGCCTAATGCAATTAATGCACTGCGATTCCCCCCGTATGCTTAATATAGAGTATCGAATCCACACTTTCAGGCGGCCAGTGTGTGTGACAGTCGTGCAGGTGACGCGTACAGCAATGACCGGCAGACTGGCGGGAGTTGCGTATTTTTTCTGGCAGCGGCAGCGGGTCGCTTTGGTTCAAAGATGCACGACGAGACACGACAGTCCGCAGAGCGCCGTCTCCTTAGAGACCGAGCGCGAACTCTCTTTAAAAACGATTTAAGCGAATTCACACTCAGGTTAAATCAGTCCATTTGCGTGTATAGGTGGACGACTTCTCGGGTTGCTCGAGCGTTGCGATTCAAGCAACCATTGCGAACCATGCAACCGAACATTGAAGTCATGACTCAATGATGATAGCGATATATATTACACGAGAGTGGGCGCGCGCTGCGCGCCGACGTTTTTGTGGTGGGTACGGCGTCGAAAGAGGGACACATACAAAAGTTCTTCTCTTTCGAGGCGTCGTGAGCGGGATGCCTTTTTATGCACGCTCCTCTTTTGCAACACTATATACGACATTATTACTCAGAGAGACGGGGAACCCGCCAACCATTCATTCAACAATTGCCATGTACAACTCAAGTGAAGTAAAGTGAACTTGAGTTTCGAAGGAAAATGATGTTCAAAAAGCTTCAGAGTAATTGCGGGGGCCGGCATATATATAGAGAAATTTTTATGTGTCCCTTCCAGTTGGGCCCGAATGGCAACTATGTGCGCACAAATCACTACTTGGTTATATATAAGCTAGTAAGATTTGGACATGATTTGGTCCCAAAATGCAAATTTCTGCACAGGTGGTGCCCACGCAGTCATGCATCTCAGACGCGAGTATAGTATAGTAATTAAGAATCTTGAAGCAACATGTCGCCTCGAGGGGCAGCTCAGCTTTGCTGGGCTCAGCCGAGAGGCCCTGAGAACGCACGCAGTCGCATATCGCGCTCTTCAAATTTTGGGGGGGGAGATCGATGTAACGCTTAAATATGCGGCAGAAATCGGATCTCGACGTGCGTGCGTCACTGCGCGTGCGTCATTTCCACTATAATTAATCGGGTATTCTGGCATGCATCGATCGATACATACTTTGCTCTTCATAATACGTGCCCCTCAAGTAACTCGCACGGAGTTAATTGCATATATGTTCATGCGCGGTCCCGAAAAGCATATTTTGCGCACGTTGCCGTGGCCCCCGCCATTTGCCCATGCATGCATTGCATGCAAGACATGCCCAAGCCCCCGATGGTTTTCATCATGCAATCAAATTATGGCTATAACCCCCTAAATAGCCCCCCGAGGCACTCACCCAACTGGTTGGGTGTATCCCGTATATATATAGTTCATGCGTCCCGCGTGTCCGCATCGTCACCGCGCCTGAATGCATGGCAGTCTCTGACAGCGTCTCAATGCGTCTCATGCCGTCTATCACTCCTGACATCAATACATTGACCGTCTTATATACGTCGTGGTGGTGGTGAGGAGTCGCCGCCGACCCGGGCCCGAGACGTATGGTTGAGGTGGCCGTGGTGGTGGTGGCTGCCGCCGCCGCAGCCATTGACGACCACCCTCGTCTCCATGGTAAAAATCGTTGATCCGTCTCTGCCGTCTCCAAGGAATTTGAACCGATTGAAACATATTGAAACCTCCATATATCCACATTGATTCCACAAGCCATCAGAATATATACTCGTTACTCAAAGACACTTTGCTCCTTTCGTTGAAACCCAGACGCGCCTGGA